>WMED01014419.1:0-14034 GCA_019650415.1 Pipa parva | reverse complement strand
CCCCCCTCCTACACTTGCTACCCCCATAGCCCACCTCCTCCTCATTTCCTAATACCCTCTCCTTTCCCAGCTCCTCTGTTGCCAGCTGTCTGTGCTGTAGTGCTGAGTTGAGCGCTACAGCACAGACAGCCAGCTATAGCGATTCCTCTCCCCAGCACTAATCAGTGCTGGGGAGACGAATCGCTATAGCACTCAGCTCAGCGCAATAGCACAGACAGCCGGCAAAGGTGCCGGCTGTCTGTGTTGTAGCGATTCCTCTCCCCAGCACTGATTAAGCTTCCCGTCGCTCACAGGAAGCTTAATCAGTGCTGGAGAGACCCTCCTCCTTTACAGCACAGCAGACAGCCGACAACGGAGGAGGTAATTTTGCCGAGCCCCGCGCACTACATGAACTATAGAATGTGCAAGTACCTGTATAAAGTTAATCCAGTTTCACTGTTATTCTATTAATATTGATTGGTTATCAATAAACTGCTTTCATTTAATGTTCACAAGAATTCCTGGCGTCCGGCATTATTATGTGCTAATTGCTGTCCCCATATGTTTTAACGGGAGCTCACCCCCTGAGAAAAGGGTATACTAGTAGTCAATATAGCGCTATATGTATAACACCTGAATACTAATTCCGGGTGCCCTGGTATTTGGAATTATAGTTTACTTTTAAAGAGCCAGTGTATACTTATGCTTACCAATATAATATTTAGTATTTAATATATACTGTAGTTAGTTTTGACTATAAATGAATCAGTATCTGTTATATTAAAGGGACACTAAAGCCTGTAAAAAAGTCTATTTATTGAGCACCTAGTATTAAGTACAACAAGTGTTAAAATGACAGATTTAGGCATACTGATTTTGTAGAATAGTCATAGCAACTTAAGAAAAAAGCAAGAACTTGGAGAAGAGGTTTTCAGCTTATTCTAGCACCCCCCACACCCCTTAGTCAAGGGCTATTCTCACTAACTGGGATTTCCCATCTTTCTGAAACTAATTAACATTCACTTTCATTAGAAACTTAGCGCACAGCAGCTCTGAGAGAAAAGTAGCCTAAGGCTGGGTTCACACTAGCTGATTTTCAGCTGAGTTTTTAAAATTAGGCTCATTATTGTCTATGGTGCAAAACACAATAGCCTTTGTATATTATTCTGTTCTTTGAACTTAGCTAAAAATCAGCTACTGTGAACCCAGCCTCAGAGTCAAAAGCTGCTTTAGCAATTTAAATGCTGCGCCCTAGTAACCGCCTGTACAGGGGCAACAGGAGGAAGGACTAAGATGTGCTGATTACATTGGCTCCAAGTGTCTGTTTTTTCTTCCATTGCTTCTATCTGCAAAATCAGTAAGTCTAAACCTGTCATTTTAACACTTGGACTTAAAACTAGGTGGCTAATAAATAGAAAGCACTTTTTTATTTTTACAGACTTTTAGGGGGTTCCCATAGCAAATCCGCCACTGCAACAATTTTAAAAGGTGCGACTGTGACAATATTCTTATTATAAAGATGCGACAGTAGCAGCCTATTGCAACTGTCTTTATCTGGCAAATTCACACCTATACGCAACAATTCAGACTTTAGTGAATAACCCCCTTTAGTGTCCCATTAATCAACTTGATTTTAAAGTTACTCCCACACCATAGATCACCACAGCAATGCAAAGGGAAGGAAACTGTTTAGATTCACCTCCTCTTCTCAGTTATTACCAGTGTATAATAAACTTCTCTATTTTCTATTGTAAGCAATGTCTCTTTCATTACACTGATGGTGACTTTTGTACAGAGATAATCAAATTCTATGCAGAAGAAGAAAAAAAGAATAGCAACTTACCGTATTCAATGTGCAATTTAAAATTAAATGAACTGTCCTTTCCCACAACACAACTCTCATATATGATAGATTACAATTTGTGTTTAGCCACAACTAAAAGATTTATATGGGGAATGAAATAAAGGCCATACAAAAAAAACCTAAAATGTAGCTTAACCAAGTGATACACATCATTTTAGTTTGTAACCAGGGCCGGTTCTACCTATGGGCAATGTGGGCGACGGCCCAGGGCGCAATCTATCTGAGGGGCGCTATCGCCCCTTTTCTCTAAACTTGACTTCCCCTCCAACCCTGTGTGTCCCCTGCCCTGCGACACCCCCCCTCTTGCCTCGCTCCCTCCACTCACCTCCTACAGCTTTCCAGCGACGCACCTCCTCTAATGAGGTAAGTTGAATGCGACGGCGCTCCTTACTGCTTCGGGTCTTGTCGGCTGTATTCGGCAGCTGCCAGGAAGACCCGAACATCTAAGGAGGACCATCACATTCAGCTTACTTCATCAGAGGAGGTGCAGGAACGCTGTTGGAGGTCAGTGGAGTGCGCAGGGCAAGTGTGTGTGTGTGTGGGGGGTGGCGCAGGGCAAGTGGGGGGGGGAACGGCGCGGGGCAGGGGGTGTCACGAGGCAAGGGTGGGGGGGGCGCGGGGGGGGGGGGGGGGGGGGGGGGGGGGGGGGGGGGGGGGGGGGGGGGGGGGGGGGGGGGGGGGGGGGGGGGGGGGGGTTGGCAGAGGGCGCAAATAGGGCCAGGACCGCCCCTGTTTGTAACATTGATATAATATAGCAACTGATTTTTTTTCCACTATGCCACACCCTTAAACCACTAGAGATCACTGTGATCTCTCCTGTGATGTAATTGATCACTATGTGATGTCACTTACTGAATGATTGCAAATACTCCACTTCCTGTGTTGTGCCGGAGCTCACTTCGCTCAATGGTGAATTCCCCCCTGAATGTCTAATGCTTCATATATTTTTGATTGACGATGGGTGGGAAAAACCTCTATTGCTGTCCAGTGTTCTACAGACATTTATGCTTTTTAGACAATCGTGTAACCATTACTGCCTTCTCTTTGGAAGATTTCTAAATGCTAACAGTGACATATAGGCAGGACATAGAAATTTAGAGTGATTACATCTTTTTTTTTTCTTTTTTTATTAAACCTATTGTGAATATTTTTGACACTCAAGTGAAAAGATGTCATTCAAAATGTGCAAATGTGTGGGTAGTTGGATTTCTAGTGTTTCCCCTCAGTTTAGAGCAGTGGTTCTCAACCTGTGGGTCACGACCCCGGCGGGGGTCACACAAACATACCACGGGGGTCGAGAACCGCTGCGGCCCCCAGAAGTGCCTGCAGGAGGGTTCCTGCGGGGTGACATCGGCCCAAAACGTCACCATGTGACGCGCGTACGTGATGATGTTCTGCCCGAATGTCACCAGATGACACGCGTATGTGATGATGTTCTGCCTGAACGTCATCACGCGATGCGCAGTGACGTCAGTGCCGGGGGTCGCGGCTAAAAAAAGGTTGAGAACCGCTGGTTTAGAGTAACCTTATGTTACATGATGTAATTTTACATTTTTTTAAAGTGCACCTGTTACCTGTTAATACTAATTTAGGTTGTACTAATTAAATAAATGTTTATTTAAATATGTATGTATAAAAAATGTAGCTTTATACAGCGTTTCTCTCTGTCATCTTCCCTGTCAGCCTGACTTTTCTTTCCCGAGTCGTGTGGGCGGGGCTAAATGATGATTGACATTACAGCTCCTCCAATCAGAACCCTGCTAGATCGTGATTTAAGGGATCTGATTGGAGGAGCTATAATGTCAATTATACTTCTAGCTCCACCCAACCCAACTCAGAAAGAAAAGTCAGGGTGACAGGGAAGATGACAGAGAGAAACGCTGTATAAAGGTACATTTTTTAAAGAATACAGTATATATTTACACGTTTATTTCTTTGGTAGAACCTAAATTAGTATTAGTTTTGAGGTGACAGGTGCAATTTAAGGATGCATTTTTTTTATGCAGCTGGAGATGGACACATGCATGGTTCAGCCAAACACTAGTGTGAAAGAGACCTTACTGTAGATACAAGAATCTTGTCACAGCGACTTTCCAGAGAAAAAATAGAATTGAAAGTTTAACCACTAAAATAGAAAACACTTTTCTTCTTTTCCAAACAAATATAATTTCTTGTGATTTCTTTTTGTTTCAGAATAGAAAAAGTCTTTATTTTAGAGTCTTTTTTTATAAAAAGGAAATTATCTTGTGTCTCGGTTCTTTTTTTAGTCCCCATCTCTAACAACAAAGTTTAGAAATGTCATCTGCCTTTTTTAAAACAAGAAGGGGCGATGACGGTTATTTTAATCAGTTTCATTTATCCAGAAAACCTTGGATTGTGCGTTGAAATTTGTCATTGCACAAGAAGAAGAGAGAAAAGCAAGCGATTGGTTCAGCGCAGTACTGGAATTGCAGCAGATGCATTCACATTATGATCATTTGGATACTAATGACTTTTGGTGACTTCACTTTAAACATTTTTCATAATGTTATATTTGTGATAGCAACTGCTGTCAAACTTAGCTTAATGCTGCCAGTTCAATCTTCTTTGCCATGGCTATAGATAGAACACAAGGTTCATTTTCACTCCTAACCCTGGGAAAGTCTCAAAACTAGAAGAAGTTTGTGTGCACCCCCTCTACTGAGTCTAGTCAAAGCCACAACTCTCCCAGCTATTGAGGGGGCTATAATGGGCCATATATATATATATATATATATATATATATATATATTATACTTACAGTATGTAAGCAGGTATACGGAAGAGTGATCGATGGAGTGTATGTGCCACTGAGGTTGTTGTGGCAGGGTTAAAACTGCCAGTGTGGTTATTTAGCTGGAGTTTGGGACCAGAGTTTAGGAGTGGCTGAAGAGCTTGGTTGGGAAGGCCACTCCTGCACTCCATCCCAGGTTTTCCCCTTAATAGAATCACCTGATTAAAGCAGGTAAAAAGAAGTGTGCTAGAGAGAGTAGTGGAGAAAGAGAGAAAGGAGACTGGAAAAGTCAGACAGGCTGTTGCAGCTCAGGTGTGGACCCCATCTGATCAATCCAACTGGTAACAAACTTAAAAGTATTTTGTTTATGCTGATTTTGACCAGGGAGACTGGAAACTGTTTGGATTTGTTCTATTATTTTTGTTGGGCTGAAGAAAAGCATATTGGTTTTGTTTGATTTTTTGTTCTGGATAATAAACTATATTATATATGTTCACTTGTTTATCGTTAGCCAAGTATGCCTATCATGTTTTTTTTACATAGCACAAGATCCCGATTTGCTATATATATATATATATTGCTATAGCCATATATTGTTTGCATTCACTTGTGTTCAGAAGCATATTGTGCATGTTCCTAAATGATGCAATCATCAAATTATTTGTTTTTCACCTTTCTACCTTCCATATGGTCATTTTCTGGTTTTAAAAGTACTAATGCATTAAGGGGGTTATTCATTAATGTCCGAATTGTTGCGTATAGGTGCGAATTCGCCAGATAAAGGCAGCCGCAATAGGCTGCTACTGTCGCAGTCGCGTCTTTATAATGAGAATATTGTCGCAGTCGTAACTTTATTATGGGAAGATTGTCACAATCTTAACATTAAAAATTGTCGCAACTTTACAATGGGGAAATTGTCACGGATTTGCTGTGGGAATCCACTGCTTGTGAATTCGACAGTCGAATGCGCACCTTAGTGAATAAGCCCCTAAGTGTATGTCTTGACTTTTACCAAATACAGTAGGGAATGTATAGCTTTATGTTGAGAAAAGGGGGGGGAAACACCAATCTGTACTGTATAAAAGGCAGTATAATCTGTACTGTATAAAAGGCAGTATAATCTGTACTGTATAAAAGGCAGTATAATCTGTATCAGAATGAGGTCCAGAGGAAACAGTGAGAAGTACATAATGTGTCTTGTTTTTATCTTCCATTCTGCTGTCATTAGCTGGAGAATGTATTTGGGTTTTGGATTGTCCACAACTGATCTATAAGGGAAGCTTTTTATTTCAAGAAGCCTTTCTAAATATTCTGATGTTTACATCTGTTAATAAATGTATGTTAACTTAGGTCATTTACCTTCATGCAAAACAGATGCATACAGCTACTTTCTAACCTGTCTGTCACTGTGTTCACCTAGAGCAGACGTCCCCAACCTTTTTTGCACCAGTGACCGGCTTTAAGCAAGGCCAGTTTTCCATGGCCCGGTGGGGCAGGGGCGGAGCTTTGGTCATATGGGGGAGGGGTTATGGAGGGGTGGAACTTAGCAGCTCTACACACTTAACCCCGGATCTGCGTCAATGAGGCCAGTCTGCTGCCCTGCTCCGGCACGCCCCACATAACATGTTCTGCCGGGGGTGAGTCAGTGAGGAGAGACTGCCGCCCCGCCCCGCCCCGTCCCGTGTAACAGGTTACTGCTGTGCTGGCTGCATCTCAAAGACCCGCCCGATGCCCCGCCCCGTATAATGTTCTCTGCCGTGACAGCTGCGAGCTGCTACGGCAGAGAACATTATCGCGTGTTCTGACCAGGCGCAGGGCTGCAGAGCTAGGTGTCAGCGGCGCCGCCGACCGGCTGAAAAACCCCAACGGCCCAGTCCTGTAGTAGTAGTGGCCGTGGCATAGGTCAAAAGATGTAAAAGTGCTTGCTACCATATTATCTTCTAATATCCAGAACTATACTAGGCATTGCACTTCCTCTGTTTTTTGTCCTTAAAGTGCACCTGTCACCTCAAAATTAATACTAAATTAGGTTGTACTAATGAAATGAACATTTTGTAAATATATATGTATTAATAAAATGTAGCTTTATACAGCGTTTCTCTCTATAGTATATAGGTTCTCCCTGCGTCTGAGATGGGTATTGTAGTGGATATTAAAGAGCAGGTTCTTTTATAGGAAAACCATGAAATCTCCCAAATGTATAATCCACATTCATGAAAAAGAAGAGACCTCACAGACACGGCTGTGCTGCAGTTTTTTATTGGGTAATAAAGTGAATACACAGCATGTTTTGGGCATCACACTTGATAAAAGGCAGGACGCCTGAAACCTGTTGTGTATTCACTTTATTACCCAATACAGCGTTTCTCTCTGTCATCTTCCCTGTCGGCCTGACTTTTCTTTCTGAATCGGGTTAGGCAGAGATGATTGACATTATAGCTCCTCCAATCAGATCCCTGCTAGGTCATGATTTAAGGGATCTGATTGGAGGAGCTGTAATGTCAATCATCATTTAGCCCCGCCCAACCTGACTCGGGAAAGAAAAGTCAGGCTGACAGGGAAGATGACAGAGAGAAACACTGTATAAAGCTACATTTAAAAAAAAATACATTTATATTTTATTTCATTAGTAGAACCTAAATTAGTATTAGATTTTTAATGCGACAGGTGCACTTTAAACTCCAGGCTTGCTGTTAATTACTTTTTACTTTGCACCATTTTTATTATTATTTGCTTCATAAGGGGGTCTTGATTGTTGAATTTGATCACTTTTCTTTCTCTTCTGGCCTTGGACCTGTTTCTATTCGATTGTGCCAATAAATCGCTGCCTGGTTGCTAGGTTATGTGGCAGGAAAGCAGAGGACTATTTAAATACAAACAAAAACTATTATTGAAATTATTCCGGAATCTTATTGACATCCCTCTTAAAGGAGATGTAAAATCCAAGACTTTTTTTTGTTTTGTTTACAGTTTTAATATTTTATACGCTGTATTATATATTATGTTATGTTTTCCAACCATTGCCTTATTACAAGAAGTGTTGCCTGCAATGTTTAATCTCTAACTATAAGATAGATGTCCCCTTTAATCTTTTTTTTTTTTTCCTTTCGAGATGTATCACAAACAGTACTGCATACTAGTGTATACGTGTGTTTCTCATGTTACACGTGTAAATCTTCCAGCATCTTGAAATGAGTGCTGAATATTGTCAAGTTTTACCAAGCCTAATGCTGTCTGACACACAACATAGTAAATATTCAGGAACCGAAATGGAAAACAATTAAACCGCATTCTGTTCATTAGTCTTTCTACTCCTACTGGTTTTATTTGAATGCCATGTTGTTGTACTGATAGTGAAAAGAGAAATAATAACATGATCAGGCTATTAAAAAGCTTTTAGAGCGGCTCCCAGAGTAAACATATGTTTTTCTATGGCTGTGGAAGAGATCCATTTTATTGTTTTTATTTTGTCTATTTTATAAAGATGGAAAATGTTGCAGATGTGTGTCTATGTGACCGTTCTTTTTCTTCCCACTAATGTTTTCTGCTCACAACGGCTGTAGAGTAATTTTAGTCATCCCTAGGAATTGACTAGCTAGAAAAATAACAGTAACTTGCAGCAAGGGATACTCGCTGAGTGCAGTGCACAATGGAACCCCCTAACTAATAGAGGCTGTTGTATCATAACAGGGCTATGCTGTTGAAGTGTTAAATTCAAAAAGGTGGGTTTGTTGGTGTGTATGTATAACAAATAGAAAAGATTGCCTTCACCATACAAAAATTATGCAACAGAACTGAGGTCATAGATTTGGGGAAAATATGCATCCAAACTATTTTTGTGCTTCATTAGTTGATTAAAGAAATATTGTAAGATTGACATACCAGCTGTATGCAATATCTACTGCCTGCACAAGATGTTAATATAATGTTCTTGTTTATTGTGAGCGATTAAAAAAAAAAAATAGCACTGACCCATCCTGCAATTGTAAGCAGGCCACAGTTGTCTTTAGCACAGACAAGTTTAGAGTATGTGAAGCCAAAAAGTGTTCTTCCTCTCAAAATACAGAGATTACTTACAGTTAAACCCAGGTTTATACTCTTTCCACAGTGAGATAGCAAGAACCCATGGATATTATTTTCCTTATGGGGTAATGTTATTTGGGTTCATTTCCCAAAACTCCATTCCCATAAGCATACAATATTCCAGGTGTTATTCCCCTACATCATTAGAACTCAGTGCACTCTTTACTAAAACATGTCAGTTTGTGGCTGAGAGAGCCCACTAAAGACAGCAAGGGATAAGGATGTGAATATAAGGAAACAAAACACAGAGCATAGAACAAAAACATCAAGGGGGGTTATTCATCAAAGTCCAAATTCGTCAAGTCAATATGATTAGGAAGTCGTGAATTCACTTCTCCTTATTCATGAAGCAGCGGAGAGCGACAGATGCCGTCGCATGTTGTATGTGCTCTGTAGGTCTAATTTGGTGAAAATCATTGCCTCATGTAAATAATTGAGTAATTACAAAATGAGAGAAAGAGGGTACGTATTTTTGACTGTGACCTTGTTTAATCCCCTGAAGTCTATAAACTCCTTAGCGAGTTTTTCCTGTATATAGGATCGCATGGCCTTGGTTTCAGGAATAGAGTGTAAACCCTATCCTGGGGTAGGGAATGTACCTGGGAGAAGTTCAATGGGACAATCATAGGAGGTAATATTTCTGCAGCTTTCTTACAAAAGACATTCTGAAATAAACTCAGTTGGTAAGCTTTTAAGCATTTCTGGAGGTAGTGAAAGAGAAGTACTAGCTAGAGGTAATTCAGACTCCCCCTCACAGCAGATAGAAAGACACTTAGAGGACCAAGAAATAATTTGACTATTAGACCAATCTATAACAGGGTTATGGAGTTTCAGCCAAGAGAGACCCAAAATCACAGGAATGAAATTTATTAACAGAAAATATTTTTTTTTCATGGTGGGCACCTAAAATGGATAATTTTATGAAACTGGTAGAAGTAGAAACCATTCCCCCAGAGAGAGGTTTGTCATCCATGGCAAAAACACGAAATGGAGAGGACAGCTGGAATGTGGGTAATTCATGTAACTTGGCAAAGGTGACATCCATAAAATTGCCTGCAGCACCAGAATCCAAGAATGCCCATGTCTGGATGGAAGACACAGAGGAAACAATGGTTACTGCAAGCATAACCTGATGGGAAACAGGTGATGGAGAAAAAAAATTATGGCCTAGGAGTCTCCCTCCATGCGTACCTAGGCCTTGGAGTTTCCTGACTTCGTAGGACAGTTCCTCACAAAATGTCCCTTGCCTCTGCAATAGAGGCACAATCAGGAGGTTCTGCAACAATGGTGTTCTTCTACCGATAAATGAGTGGCCCCTATTTGCATAGGTTCATCAGCCACAGGATGAACAGAGGTAGAAGATTCAGCCAAAGAAGCAGCGACTAGAGGAAGGGAATGAGTCTGTCTTCTCTCTTCCAGCTGACATTCTCTCAAATGGTTGTCCACCCTGATGCTTAGAGCAATGAGATCTTCCAATCTAGTTGGAAGATCATGGGAAACTAGGTAATCTTTCAATTTTAAATAAGCTGCCAGTAGGGATTCATTATTCCAAGCAGTCTCCGCCGCAAGAGTAGGAAACTCATCGGCATATAACACTGGGGAATGCTGAGCCTGTTTTATCCACATGAGTCGAGCTGAGGCCGCAGAAGTTAATCCAGAATTGTCAAAAAGTTGGAGAAGAGTGGCAATAAATGTGGCGTAGTCAACCACAGTCGAATCACTCAGTTTCCATAGAGAATAAGCCCAAGCTAAAGTATCCCCTTCTAGTAAGGAATCTTTTGGAGGCAAATTGAGATGGGAGAAGTTCAAACTGAATCTGACATTGATTTATGAATCCACGACAAGCCTCAGGATTGCATGAAAACCTAGGGGGTGGTGGAATACATAGATCTTTACCCTCCAGGACTGGAGGGGCACTGCTGGAAGTAGGAGTGGCTGCTGGAGTACGAGTAGTCTGAAGACAAATAGAAATGGAGTCCAACATCTAAGCCATCTCTTCTGGAGTAGTATTGGCTGCAGCCCCAGAATGCGCCATGGCCCAAATATACTGTAAGGGCTGAAATTGACTGAAGGTTAGGAGAAGAAGGTAGCAACAGGTCACGGAATAACTGGAGATGACGTACAAACTCTAAGGTGCGGAGTCTAAGGTAACTCCGTTTTTCATCTAGAGCCCCCACAAGGCGGTTAGGCCTTAGCTTCAGTATGCAACCCAGGTCACGGCCCTCAAGGCTATAGTCCAGAGTCATATAAACAGATTTGAAAAGAGGAAAAGTAGTCAGGCTGTATAATATGGTCAAAGCAGGTGGCAGAATATCGAGGTCAGTATCCAAAGCAAGAGTCAAGACAGGCAGCAAATAGACAGGGTCAGGAGACAGGCCAAGGTCAAACACAGGAACAATGACAGACGCACCATAGGAGTCCTATATTTGGATGCAATAGCTACAGGTAAATGAGCGCCAGGTGTGAATGTGTCTGCAATGCAATGCCGTCGCCATGTCTAGTTCTGATGCCATTACATACAGAAGTCTTGATAGGGGCATGTGCCAATCGCCATGAATAGGTGTGATCCGAATGCCAAGAGGGTGACCGCGACAGACGCCGATGTGGAACAGGAGCAGACAGACACAGGTAAGTATGCTTCCTTACAGTACTCCCCCCCCCCCCTCACAGTCGACCTTTGGGGCCCCCTTGGGCTTTTCCGGAAACCGGGCGTGAAAAGAGCAAATGGACGCAGGTAAGTATGCCTCCTTACATTGACACAAGAGGCTGGAGGTCCTTGCCCCATAGAACTTACAATCTAAGTGAGTAATAAAATATGGTATGAAGGATTGTGTACCAATTTTACTCAAAACTCCCTTTTTCGGTTTGAATGTTTGGAAAGAGTAATCATTTTTTATTCTTGCAGTACTGAGCATTTGGCTTTGCTAATTTGTTCTAAATGTCCACTGGATCATACACAACTGCTGATCTTGCACATTGGAAGAAACTAGGTGTTCATATTTTATACATCAACTTGTAAGAAGTACTAGACAAAAGGGTTTCCATCAGGCACTTGAAGCTGTGCCTGGGCTCAAAGATGCAGACACTATAAAAATTGCAACTAAACAAAATTGCAATATATTAGAAATTGTTTTGTATAAACATTAAAATAGCAGAAAATAACTTTGCTGACATTATGTGGATTTCCAAAATAGTCTTATAAATGACCTGCTCATTACGAAGGCAATGAGTAAGTCAAATGTTATCTGGTTTCAGGTTGATCTTTCAACAATGTGGTCCAGGGAAGAGGATTATAGCAAGTCATTGTTACAGGCCATTCCTGAAAAAGAGCGATGTAAAAACTGATTTTTTTTCTGCGGCATCTATAAATTTCATTAGACAATCTCCAAGGATGAACTATACTCTGCCCCAATTACCGATACTGGTAGGTTATGCTATATGAACCAAAACGACACAGTGAATCTAATTACATTTGACAAGTAAGTTTCACTTTAATCCTGTGAGTTAGGAGATATTTTTGCAGTAATTCATAAGTCTATGCAGCTGAATGAAATAAGCTGTTTCTGTTATTTTACTTTAAGTATGCACAGTAAGACACATGGGCATGTTGATAAGTGCACTTGTCAATATTTCTTTACAATCTGGCTGCAGCTGAGAGTTTGACTGCTTGCAAAGGAATCACACTTGAAAAACATAATCCATTAAATAGTAAAATCACGGCTGAGTTGAATGAGGAAGCTTTAGTTATAACCAAAAAATAAAATAGATTCTTTGGAAAACTTGTGGAATCTGTAGGTCGCACAAAGACATAAAACAAGAGAGGGAACAGTCTCCGGATAGTTTGATATAGTCATATAATCACACACCACTGGTGTAAAGGAATGAAGACTTGTGTAATAGTAGATATCCCAATAGGTTGGTCATATAAAGTGCTGAAGTATGGAGCATGGTGCAAATAACAACATGGGGGAAGAGAAAGCCCCCCCTAATGGTTGCACTTACCAAGCCTGCAACAAAATGGTTATGGATATATTTGTGACCAGCGGGTTTCTAAATCAGAAATTCACAAAGAATATTAAAGACATCAGAAACTGAAGCTTATATGGGCATTTGTATACTTTATATAAATAATATTTTCACAATTTTCTGTGAATGAAAATAAAAACCCCTTTAGAAAAGAGTTGGCAACAGTTCAAATGCAAGACGGAGAGGGCCAGTAACTTTACTATATTGACTACTGAGAAACTTTTTTTTCAAACAATATTTCACAGTTCAGTCCTACAGAAGAAGCTGATATTTATAAATGCAGTCTTTGTGAATACGAATACTGGGGGAATGTAAAGAAAGTAAGAAGAGACAAGCTGGTATTGACATACAGTAAATAAAGCATATCAACTGGTTGTGCTTGACAGCACAGAGGTAAGAGTAGGGGGATATTTATCAAGGTCTTTTCAACCTATTCTCCCATATTCGATTTTAGTTGCCATTTTCAATATATTTTTGGCAACTTTTTATTTGCAACTTTTAAGAAATGCGACCAATTTATGAAGTGACAACTAACTAAAATTTTTTACAACTATAAAAAGTAGATATCGAAGATAGTTGCAATGTAAAAATTACAGAGTTTTGGCATGTTGGGATAGGACACAGTAAGTGCACCATAACACCTCAAGTTCTTCTCCCTGAGGTAAGCAGGCAGGAGGTCATGTGAGCATAGCTGGGTGGGAAAGCAGATTGTGCTTTTGCTGTCCCTGAGGTGATGGTGTCAGGTTAGCTGAGCAAATACTGGAAACTAAAACGAAGGTTTCTGGGGGTGTGACATGACCACTGAAGATGATGTCCACCTAGAACTGCAGCTCTGCGTGATAGCAGTTAAAAAGGCAACAAAATGGACATAAGATCAGCTTCCCAGCCAGCAAAAGCAAACCTCCTACCCCCTCCACCTGCAACACCAAATCGGAGCCTTAGAGGAGAGCTGACAACTGACTATACGGAGTGCTGTACTCCACAAGGAGTAAAGGAGAAATAAAGGCCTACAAAGCGGCACGTGCAGCACAGCTGACAATGCTCGTCATCAGCACTGAAGACACAGATGTCTGGAGAGCCGACTACACAATACCACAAGACAGGTGCAGCCGAACACTCAGCCTACACTAGCAAAAGCCAAGAGACTCCTACAAACAGTGCAACAGCGCTAAAAAGGTATATATGTAGTATATGTAGTGCCACCCCTTGTACCGGCGTATAAAAACCAAAGCACAATGGGGCAGCAAGCAAGATGGCTGCCTTAGTGTACAGCACTGAACAGTTTGTGCAACTAAAAGCAACTACAAACCCAATCAGCACTACAAACTAA
>WMED01014418.1:0-14034 GCA_019650415.1 Pipa parva | reverse complement strand
ATTATCAGAGCACCATCACACTGTTCTGCCCCTACAAGCCCTACCCTCTGAAGGAGGGGGTGCTATCTTAGTACTCACCCCCCTCCTTTTCTCTCTCCCTACCTAGCTCCTCTTTTGCCCAGCTGTCTGTGCTGAGCGCTATAGCATTTCCTCTCCCCAGCAATGATTAAACTTCGCTCACAGGAAGTTACATCAATGCTGGGGATGGAATGTTGTAGCGCTCAGCACAGACAGCCGGGCAACAGAGGAGCTAGGTAAGGAGAGAAAAAAGTGATACCCGGCGTATAAGACGACCCCCAACTTTTCAGATGATTTTCAGGGGTTAAAAAGTAGTCTTATACTCCAGCAAATACAGTATATAGAAAAATTCGGTCTCCACAGCACTCTTTTTAAAACAAAAGCAAATATTTATTTACATAACATAAATACTTGATAGACAACGTTTCGGACACACCTGTCCTTTCTCAAGCCTGATAGAAGCAAAAATTGTCCAACGCATTCTTAAACTCCAGGAGGGACCTCTGAGGCCTGGACCCACCAGGAGTTTATTCGATGGCCCTTTATTCAGGGGCCAGTGCAACACTGAAGGCATTGCAGCATATCAAAATTACAGTCATATGTCTTTACATTTACTTATTTTCCAATCACGTGAATTTGTTTATACACAGTTAATATAAGGGTCATGTATACTGCACACAGTCTAGCCCTGTGACGATGTTGCTAAAATATAGAGTTTCTTCCAAAGTAATATATACAAGTGATGATTTGATATATTGTAGGTAATAAATAATCTGACAGCCTCTTACCCAAATCCTGAAAGAAGTCGACAAAGTAAGAAGAGACCATAGCCCTGGACGAATGAAGAGAGGAAGGCAAAGAATCCATTGACGGACATGCATATGAGAAGAGACTGCCTTCTTCCGACCTTGTCAGCTAAGCCTCCCCAGAAGAAGGCTCCCACCATCATTCCCAGGTACACTATGCTGCCTGTAAAGAAAAACAGTGATCATCACATCATAATTACAACAAAAAGTACTTTTCTTCCTGTCAACTACAGTTATCAGAATCAGTTTATGCAACAGTGTGTATCATTGCAGAATCCAGAATATTATTATCATAATGCATATTTACTATATATATATATATATATATATATATATATATATATATATATATATCTGTCCATCTATCTATATAATCAGCGTATAAGTAGCATAATTGTATAGTTCAAGCTATAATTGTATAGTGCAAGCTATAATTGTATAGTGCAAGCTATAATTGTATAGTGCAAGTGCAAGCAATTGTATAGTGTAAGTGCAAGTTGTTGTTGCTATAGGGGGCAGGATATAGGGATTGCTGTTGCTATGGGGAGCAGGATACAGGGATAACTGCTGCAAAGTGCCTAATCTAGCATTCAGACTCTAGTATCCCTTTAAAAGTATTACTGTAACACTTTTTTACATTTTATCATTATCTGTGCTAATTAGAATGTTCAGTGCACCTGTAGCAGAATGAACAGACACAATGCAAAATCAAAATAGATGCAAGCAAATGGACCCAGCAGGATCAAAGTAACAGACTATCCAGTGTAAAATGAAATTCTTTAAAAAAAAAGTTATAAAAGGAAAGTATACCTGTATCATTAATATCAATCATTTTGCTTTGTAGCTTAAAGTTTAAAGCTATCAAAGTTAACTGTTGTGTTCATATATATATATATTATGAACCTTTTACCTCAGTTTACTACAATATCTGATATACTCTTCTCTAAAAAAACTGGATGGGCAGAAATAAATAGGTCCCAGGTGTCACTGAGACTTCCGTACATCTGATACCCACATTCTGTCTTCCACAAAACTGGCAGTAGGGTTGTGCACTGTGTTAGCCATAGATATAAGCAAAGACAAGAGAGTGCAGGTGATACCTTTTATTGGCTAAAGGAATAGATGGTAAATGCAAGCTTTCCAGGCTCCTAAGGCCTCATTCTCAGTTCCATATTATTGCCGGATGAAGAGGCCTTAGGAGCCTGGAAAGCTTGTATTTACCATCTATTCCGTTAGCCAATAAGGCTTTGAACATATTTCCACTGTGATGTAAATAACTAGTGTAGTGACCCATGGCATCCTTACAAAGGTACAGCCCATATATATAGTGCAAAAGATTAATCGCACAGCATTAGGACAGCCACTTACATTTCATTCCAGTAAAGAAACCTTACTCTAGTCATATAGGGACAGCGAGTCTTTAAAGACCTCAGAATTCCCTCACCCCACAGAGTTCACTTTCTAAAGGGTAAGTACAGCTTGATCTATATTATTGCTGAAGTATATGGACATTTTTTGGGGGGGGTTGACGTAATATTTTTTTTGGCCGGGGAGTAGGAGTAGATTACCTTTTTTATTTTTCTTGGTATACTGCATCTTTCCAACATATGTCTTTATCTAAAAGACTTTTTTTGTTTTGTTTTGACCTGTGTACACACATGTATTAACTGTGTTGCCATATGTAAAATTGCACAGCTCCTGTTATAAGAAAAATTGGGACTACTGACCTTAATGCAATATTCTCTTATTTTGAAAAGTTAATTGTAATAATTGTAGACAGAAATCTACTGAACATACCTAGGCCACAGGGAGCAGGCAATAAATGAAAGGAACAGTTCTGTCACAGTTATTTACCCATTCAATTGGCACTGCCAAATAAATTATTTTTGCAATATAAATTATTGACATATTTTCAGTGTGTTTTAACAGCCACTTTCATGACTTTACATTCCAAGCTGAGCTGCTAAAAAGAAAGTAGAAGAGAGAAGAGGAACTTCATTAAAGGAGCACCATAGGCTCATTAAATCTAGGTATGATTAGGATGGGGGAGGTACTCACCAAGCAGACTCTAATTAGGGCGAAATTTATTAAACTCAGAAAAGCTCGTTTTCGTTTTCCCGAGTTTAATAATTAGGCGAATACCCGGAAGTTTTTTGCGGTTAGTATTGCGAGATTTGTTTCCATTGATACTTGACAAGACAAACCATGGAAAGGGTAGCCATAATTGACATTAGTGTAGCCATAATTGACATTAGTGTAGCCATAATTGCCATTAGTGTAGCCATAATTGACATTAGTGTAGCCATAATTGACATTAGTGTAGCCATAATTGACATTAGTGTAGCCATAATTGACATTAGTGTAGTATGGTTACTTTTCCATGGAAATATTCAATAGTAAAAGTTTCTCTTGCTAAGTATCAATGGAAACAAATCTCACGATACTTACCCACGAGAAACTTCCAGGTGTTCACCTGATTAAACGAGTTTAATACATTTTGCTCTTAGAGCAACAAACTGGGGAATGTGGAGAAATGACAGTCACACACTACACAATAGACCACTACTGATGCAGTCACGAATTCGCTAGTCAAGTAAAGCTGTGAATCCACCACTTCCCCATGTTTTCTTATTGATCAAACTCTGCGATGTGCTGAATACATGATCAATTCAGGCAACTATGATAGTCAAAGTCTTATAGGGAACTGTGGCAGCACTTTGCGTTCACGTGCACAGGTACTTCTACTTTTGGCTAAGTGGTGGAGTGTATCCAAGGAGTGAATGCAACTTGATGTACTGGGGTTTGATGGCAGGGCTCCAGTGTTGTGTAAGGCAACTATTCATTCAAAAGTGACAATGACAACTGCGACTAAATTAGTCTAAATCTTGTGCCTAAACATGAACTAGGCACAAGATTACATAAAATAAGTATTTTTCACTTATATACAGTTAGTGCTGCGGTTCTCAACCTGTGGGTTGCGACCATCTCACAGGGGTTGAGAACTGCTGTGGAACCCAGAAGTGCTCGCAGATCCCTTTTTATAAGGGTTCCTGCGTGGTGATGTCAGCTCAGAACGTCATCATGTGACGTGTGTACGTGATGACATTTCACCCGAATGTCACCACATGACGCACGTACGTGATGACGTCATGCCGTGATGTCAGCACTGGGGGTCGCGGTCTCAAAAAGGTTGAGAACCGCTGAGTTAGTGGGATGATGAGACTGACGTCACTGCCCTTCACTGGAGGAATTCTCACTCCGCATGACTTCTCATCCCACTATTGTGCGACTGACTACGCTGTACAATGCATGCAATGGCGTCTGTCGCTGTCTGCTGCTTCGTGAATAAGGAGAAGTGAATTAATAACTTCCTAATTATATTGATGCGAACAGACGTGGAGTCACTATGCGAGGAGAATTCAGACTTTAATGAATGACCCCATCATTACCTTTGCACACGCATGCAAATTGATGCGAAGGGCTCCATAAGTCTGCGACTGGAGTAAGCATCAGAATTGGTCACGAATTCCTCATATCGCAGAGATTGTTGAATAAGCGGAGTTGGAGAAGTCGCAAAAGGATGCAAATACGGGCATTTATGCGACTTCAGACTTTAATGAATGACCCCCTTTAAGGGTCTGATGGATGAGTACTTCCCCCTACCACACCTAAATTAAACAAGACTGTTATGCTTCTTTAAGAAAATGGCTGAAAATTGAAAAGAGATGGAAATATGTAAAAAATACAAATACATTTATTTAACAGTGACAAATAGATGGGCAAATAACTATTAACTGGTCCTTTAAAGAGGAAATATATGAGAAGCTAAAGAAACAAATTAAACAAGTAGATAAGAAAAAAAAATGTATTGGGTTAGATATCAAATTAACAAAACATTGTTCTATATGTTACTTCCCCTTTTACTATAACCCATTTAAAGAATGCTACTGTGTCTTTTTGTTCCATTAGATAATTACACATTGTTTCATCAAATTCACAGGTAGAGAATGAACAAAAACAGTATATTCCACTTATATTTCAAAACTGACAGTTCATGTCAATGTGCCATTTGATTGCTTTTAAGCATATGAGTTAATTACACATATTAATTATTTAGCGTATTCTCACTGAAATGAAGAGAACTACTGCTTATTCATATCTGAGTTCAATAAAGTAAATATTAGTGGTGGTTGTATTGAATCTGCTTAAAGGAGACAATATCATCCTCTCTAGTGGGTTATTCACTAAAGTCCGAATTATTGCGTATAGGTGCGAATTCGCCAGATAAAGATAGTCGCAATAGGCTGCTGCTGTCGCCGTCACGTCTTTATAATGAGAAAATTGTGGCGACTTTATTATGGGGAAAATTGTGGCAATCTTAACATTAAAAAATTGTCACGACTTTACAATGGGGAAATTGTAGAGCGGATTTGCTATGGATATTTGCTGTTTGCGAATTTCCACATTATGACAACATACTAACAAAAAGCATGTTGGTGACTGCAAAGTCACCAATTTGTTGTCTTTTGGTAGGTAATATTGTACAATTGTTTTTACATTCATTTAAAAAACAGTCAGTTCCTATGTTGATACTTGGTTGCCACATTTTCTGAGCCTTTTAAATGAAATGTCACCAGAATATTAACAGGAGCTCTTCATTAAGTCCCCCAGTTCCTTATTTTCTTTTGGCGAAGTCAGACCTATATATCCACTCCAGTACACTTAGACACCCAATGAGTAGTTGAATTGTTATCTTTTTCACAGCACACAGATATGAATGGTAAAATAAATGCTGTCCTTAATAATGTAAGGAACTGCGTTCACCACATTGGAGAAAATAGTGATCACTTTTCATGGACACACCCAGATTTTATTGCCACACCCACACAAGGCAACATCTATGAAAGTTTTCTAGTTGGTGTTTCTATGTATATTTCAATGCTGAACTCATTTCATGCAGCTACAAATACATATGCAGTAATAACCTACCCTGCAAAAAACACAAATCAAAGATATTTAGAATGGTTAAAAAAAAAACCCACCTATGTCAATTTCACTGTAAGTTGGAGAGCCTAAAATCAAATAAAAATCAAGCCCCTTTGAATAAATGATCTAATCAATGCACCTTACTGTGCCTTACCTGCAATTAAATGGGCACTAAACTACAAATGACATACCTTCTGCTTTTGGAGGGCTCACTATACACAATTACAGGAAATTTGGATATGAACATGGATTTTGAGATATGCATTGCAGAGTTCTTCTCTCTTAAGCCAGCACTGGCCTGAATATTGCTGCCCAGGACCCACTGTCTAAAGCTGGCCTTAATACTTACCTTGTAAAAGGCACTCTGTGGGACCTGAATAGAGCACCTTCCACCCTAAGGCCTGCCTTGGTGAGCCTCAAGCACCCCAGTTCCACTGCTTTTAATAGGCATCCCTAATTTCTTAAATAGCCCCTGCAATTGACAACCTATTGTTGGGCAATTAGATGTCTGAGTGTTCACGGATCAGGGGCTCATTCTGAATGTAACTGTGCATAAAAAGATCTTCCTTGATTTGTAATTAATGTATATATCTTTTTCCTATTTGCATGAATGGTTTCCTAGTATTACAGGAATCCCGCATTAACCATGTTACATTTTCATCTCTTTGTAATAGAAACTGAGATAAACTGCTGTTAGTGCAACTGGAAACAGAGCAACCCAGTATGCCATTACAAATAATAGATTGCATTGTCAAGACTAGACCTTCCCACTAACAGCTGTGAGCGCTGATAAAGGAAATGCACACTGAAGGAGCAGTATTCTGGTGAACTAAATATGATCTGTTTGACTTGGGGTTTTTAAGCACCTTATCTGCTAGGCTAATATTATTTGCATTCTCTGTTTTGCTGACTGAGAAGTTCAGTTCCACAGTTTGATTCCTTGGTCGAATAATATTGTTGCTAACGTTACTGTATAAGTGAATAGTCCCACACACAGGGAGTAAAGGACAAGGAAAACAAAGGGAATAGGAAAATAATAATAATTGGGGGCTCTCTCAGTAAGTCAACTGGGGGGGAAGTCACAAATTATGTACAGGGTCTTTTACTTCTAGTTACACCAGTGCATGTGCTTCAGTAAGGGAGAACACAGGAAATGTATGGCTGAGAGTCTCGTGTACGGGGTGGGTTTAGGTTTGTAGAACATGGGGAGGACTGTAGGACAGCTATAGGAATTATAGTAGGAATGAGCTGCAGCATAATGGTTTCCATGGTCTGGGGGAGGAGATGGAGTCTGGAGAAGAATTTAAAGTGGGCATAAGGTTGACAGTGAGAATGCTCCCTTGGCATTCATAGCATTTCCTATCTGGTTGCATTTTATGTGCAGCATATCATACGCTGGCCAAAATGCGACACCCAACGTTCCAGACACAACGTATACGCATCATACGCTAGTGTGTCCGGAACTGGGTAAGTAAGGCTTACATTCAGCGTATCTTTTTTTTTTTTTACACTATGATGCGCTGCACATTATACGCTAGTGTGAACCTAGAATAAATCTGTAAAAAAAAAAATCAAGTTGATTACTTTAAATGTATCTTTACTGATGCAATACTACTGATTGGAAAATGGGTGGGGGGAATTCAGTTAGCAGCATTTGGTGACCTATATGATATCATTGGAAATGCTGAAAACTTGGATGAAATTTATGAGTGGGCAGCTTATTTTGACTATAACATATTCAGGAGGGATTAGGGAGTAAATAAAAAAAGGTGGAAATGTATATCCTATGTTAAAAGCAATTAAAGGTCTAGAATAAGAGTAGGTTCACAGTAGCATATGATGCGCAGCGCATCATTCGCTAGTGTGAAAAAAAATACGGCTCTATGAAAGCCTATGTACTTACCCAGTTCCGGACACACTATTGTATGATGTTCATACACCGTGTCCAGAATGCCAGGTGTCGAATTTGGGGCGGTGTATGATACACTGTGCACAAAATGTGGCCACATAGGAAGAGCCATGAACGCAGAGGAAGCGTTCACACTGTCGCTGGTAAGTACAATAGGAAAATACACCAGAGAGTATTTTTTTTCACACTAGCGTATGATGCGCATCATCTAGCGTAGCGTATGATGCACATCATGTGAACCTTAGTCTAAAGGATGATCTTGTGTTGTTAGTGAAAAGGCTGAAGCTGTAGGAGTTGTAATTTATCTAGAGGTAAGAAGGCAGGGAAACCTAGTACAGTGATGTGTTTCAGACCAGCATCACAGGCTCAGATACACTTATTGATAGAAAAGGCAACATATTTGGTAGATTTCTTTTCCTCAAACATTGACTGAGTCTGGGACAACAGAACTTCAAACACTTCTATGAATATGAAAGTTTTTGAAATTTACTGCAAGTTCATTTCTTTTCCCAGGAAATAAGCGCATGCAATACATGGTGAGTGTGTTGGCAGTTCCATTAGGCTGGAGAACAAGCTGGGCATGCACAGTGCATCTTTACCATAGGCCAGTGGTTCCCAACCATTTTATTGCTGCGGCCCTTTAGTACAGTCATGATTTTACTATGGAAATATTGTCGCAGTCACGACTTTACTATGGGAATGATGTTGCAGTCTCAACTTGTAAAAATTGTCGCGACTTTACAATGGGAATATTGTCACAGTTTCCGCAACAATTTCCAATGGTCTTAGGTGACCCCTGGCAAATCATAATTCATGCCCCGATGGGGTTGCAACCCCCAGGTTGAGAACTCCTACCATAGGCTCAGCTGATAGGAAGTGCTTTATAAAAATGCTGGCTGCCTTCAGCTGCTCTCTTTGACTGATATTTCTTGATTATAGGAGCAGTCCAGTCTGCAACAGTTATTTGATATGCCCATCTAATTGTCACTGGTAAATGAATCCTTTTTGCAAGATAAACTATTTACTTAAAGGAACACTATAAATTCATTTTGTCTAGGGGTGTATCTCCACCCTCCCCTTACCTAATCACATCTAGACATAACGAGCCTATAGTGTTCCTTTAATTTAATTTAGAGACACTTTCCTACAGAAGACCCTTCTCCTACTTCTTCTGTTATTCAGTGTGCAATCTCAGGACATAAGCATCTGGAGGGGGGCAAGTGTCCCCAGAAGGCCAAGAGTCCATGGTCTTTTAATCTGGAGAGGCGCACCCGTCTATCCTGTTATATCTGCTTAACAGATGGGCGCTGGCTTCCATCAGGCAAATAGACAGATGGGCGCATTGGGAGTTTAGAACTACTACCAATGCATCACATGATGGTGATGTCATGATTTAACTTTTACGGATGCCCATGGGCTTGATTCATAGGCTTTAGAATTCTGCAAAAGAAGCAGTTGGACAGTAACTCTGTGACATTGCACATCTGCAAGATTCTGATTGGTTATTTCTTAGGATGACACATGGACAGGCAAATAACTGTTATTGAATAAACTGTTCATTTTAATGTAAAGAAAAAAAACTAGGGATTTTTATGCTTTATTGTATTATAGTTGTGCAGTACTTCTACATTTTTGGGGGCTTGTAGTGTTCCTTTAAATACCAAATACAAGTGTATATGGGATCAATTAGATATACGCCTTAATTCAATCAAAAGAAACAGATATGATGCAGAAAGGAATTATGTATGAAAAGGGTGATATATGTAAAATATATAAAGGGTATGATGTAAACTGTATAAGGCAGTGAGAACAGAAGAAGCACAACAAATCAAGCTAATCTAAATGTCAGAGAAAGTAAGGACAAATATTTGATATATAATAAGGTATTATGAGCCGTAGAATGATGAGAGTTGAAAGTTTTGAAACTTTAAAAACTTGGTACAGGAGGCACTGAAATCAACTATACTAAATGATTTATTTTTAACATCTGATCCCTAAGCATGTTTTAATCATGAAACTTGTCACGTATTATTTTTCAACGCTTTATCCAAGATATGGTACAAACAGTTAGACTAAGGCTACACAGTTTGCTTTGTCACACAACCCGTTTTCAACAGAATTACTTTAAAACTGCAAAGCCACCACATGTACCACCATGAATAATGCAAGTCTATGGGAAGCAGGGCTGAGCGGGGGAAAACACATAGGGCGGGGGGGGGTGTTATTGGCTAAAAGTGCAAATTTGCCTGTCTAAGTCAATTTGCATCACTTTGGGTGTCTACGCTATTATTCTCTACTACTTATTGACTAGACAGCAAATTCCCATAGAAAACCCATGACCACCACAATATTCCCATAGCAATGTCACAGCCATGGAGACTATATACAGTAAACATCCAATGGATGTTTACTGTATAGTCTCCATACGAACAAGAGGACACACGCTTGAGAAGAGAGCTGCATATTGGAGTTGGGACTTCACGCATTGTTTTGATTTTTTCAGTTGACTTTCAAAAATGTTTTTCTTTTCTTTTGGTTTGTTTATCCTCATTTGTTCTGGTCTATTCTATTGTGATCATCTATCACATTTCACATATATTTTGTCATTCCACATTTTCATTATTAGTGTGTTTTTTTGACTCTTATTAGTGTGAATATATAGCGCTGATTAGCATTTTCCGTTTTTATTCCTTGGTTGTGCTTTACAATGTCTCAGCCATGTCATTAGCTGTCTATTGTGTAGTGTGCGACCATCGTTGGCTGGCGAATTTGCCACATCGTAGAATATGGGGAAGAGGCACATTCACTCCTTTACGCGACTATTTGAACTTTAGCCAAAAATCCCCATTGTGTAACTATATATAGACATAGACAGCAGGACCTAATAGGATACACCAGGCAGCCTTAGGTCATTTCCTAATTTTCTCTTGTGTGCAGTTGTACCGTTGGACTGGAGAATTGCAGTTTCTTAGAAGCATAGATTCAAGGGAGAGAAATATGTATTTGCCTCAATATAAAGAACTACTATTAAAACTTTATTTTTAATACACAACACAAGCCTGTGCTCCAGTTAAGAAAGAAGACAAAATGGGGCCAGAGAAGTTTCACACAAGGGCTACTAAACGACTACAATGAATGGAGATTAATATCTATGAAGACAGATAAACACATCAAGACAAATGAAATTACTGGAATAAGACCGTTTGAACTTTTGCATTGGACCGAAGCAGTAAATAGACTGAAAGTTTCTATTTGTTTTGGGTGATTCTATAAAACTGATTTGGAAAGAAGTTAGTGCAATACTAGAATAAGGCCGTGGAGGATATTAACTAAAGTCTGAATTGTAAAGGTGTGATTTTGCCACTTCCCCATATTCGGGTACTCAGCAAACTGCAATGTGGAGTATTCACCAGCTAACGACAGTCATATGCTACACAATAGACCGCTACTGATGCAATCACAAATTTGCTATGGGAATCCTCTGTTTAGTCAATAAGGAGTAGAGAATCAGGGCGCACAGCCCAAATTCACCTTGCTACAATTCAAGTCGCATCACCAAAATAGACACATATTCCCATCTCAGTATCGACTAAGTGGTGAATATACTTGTCGAACAGGCGGACAGCGGTGATCATTGTCAGATGTGTAGTGTGTTGTAGTCGGTCAGATAGAAGTAGGATGAGAAGTCATGTGGAGTGAGGCGAATTTAACAAGTGAAGGGCAATGATGTCAGTATCATCATATCACACTAATTGTATTCTGTGAATAATCTATTTCTATGTCCCTTTGTCCCTAGGTCATGTTGTCATTAAGTTGCAGTCGTCATTGTCAGTTTTGAATGGTCACTTTACACAACACTGGATCCTTACCATCAACCCCCCAATTTGCCAGTCTGAAGTGGAGAAGTGAAAGCAGGTGAATTTGGAGCCATTCACCTAGTCACATTGGTTACCTTCTCAACACTCCTCAGCTTAGTCAATAGTAGAAGTACCTGTGCACATGCACACAAAATGATGCAAACAGCTCCATAAGATCATGACTACTTTAGTCACCCAAATTGGTCACATATTCGCCACTTCACAGAGTTTGCTCAATAAGACAACATAGGAAATTGGAGAATAGACGCAAATTCATAGCTCTACGTGACTATTCGGACTTTAATCAATGAGGCCCTCAGATTGTAACACCCTGAAGTGATGAGAATTCACTTCAACAGCCGAATTCTCACTTTGATCAATAACCCCCTGTTTGTTACAGTATTACCCTCTGTTAAACACTGATTTTTTTTCTGAAGCCACAAGCATATGAATGGCTTTAAGACTTTGCCATTGTATTAGGAAGTGTGACTTTCTGTTTATGAGCAGAAATTTGCATCAGCAACTCTGCTGCCATTTTTTATCAATAGAAATCTGTCTGGACTGGTGTCTCCCATAGGATAGCTGCTAATAAATACAAGCACAATACCACTACCCCGGGAATGTGCGCATTCACTTATTCATTGAACTTATGTATCCAAGCAGCCAGTGTAGCAGGGTCTAATGTCAGTGTTATTAACAACTGATACTGAGAGCAAGAGCTGCATGTAGGTAAGTGCCTCTGCTTCCCATGTATACAGCACTCTTATACTGGTCTCAACGGAGGCAAGAACGTCTGGTGCCCACTGGAACTTTTTACAGTATATACAGTACAAACTATAAGCTATGTTGCCTATCTTCTCTGGGGGGTTACTCACTAAGGTGAGAATTCGACTGTTGAATTCGCAAACAGCAGATTCCCATAGCAAATATGCGACAATTTCCCAATTGTAAAGTCGTGACAATTTTTTTATGTTAAAATTGTGACAATTTTTCCATAATAAAGTCGTGACTGTGACAATATTCTCATTATAAAGATACGACTGCGACAATAGCAGTCTATTGCGACTGTCTTTATCTGGCGAATTCGCACCTATACGCAACAATTTGGACTTTAGTGAATAACCCCCTTGAATCTGTAAAGCAGATGAACCATACACTTCAGTTAAATCTATCCCATTGGTGGGTTGGTGAATTTAAGAGGTTCTAAAAGAAGACACCTCACTGATTAACTATGTATACTATAGACTAGGATTTTAACAACACAAAGCGGATGAACAAACCAGAGATGCAAAGTAAATTACTTGATATTATCAATCAAAACTAGGAATGATGTAGCACAGCACAGGTATTAATATTTAGCTCTCAGTATTGCAGTTAGGAAGTGATTTTCTGTTAGTAAATGCAATTCTGCTCAAGCTCCAGAATAAATCAAGGATGTTTGGTTTTTAGGAACGGATACATATTACAGAAATATCAAGTCCTGCAATGATCTGAATCATAGTGTTTAGTTTGAGAAGAAAGTCAGTTGTCAGTGGCATTAAGAAGGATTAAATTGATCAGTCTTATCTTATGCACAAGGGGGACCTGGATACTTAGAGGTTATGAGTGTTCAGAAAGCAATAAAGAAAACTGACAAAACAAGCAGAGGTGATGTATTGAAGTTTGCACAGATTTCATGCTTTTGTCTGTAGCAATGAACTGCAGACAACCTTTCCTATTACATGCGTTCAGGCAGGCTATTGATTTGTCTAGCACAATTTTCTAACAAAAAAGGCAAAAGCTACTCTTATTTTTGTTAAGACTAAAGTAGACTAGAGCAGACTTGACTAACCTTTAACCCTTCATCTGTAAATCATTATTTTAAATGTTAGCCCTACTGGGGTTAATGTGTACTTCAAATATGATAGCATTGTGACTTGAGAAAAACAGATAGTATGCACTGCATGCAGGGAAAATGTTAGTCACAGCTAGATTACTGTCCATGCTCACAGCTAGATTACTGTCCATGCTCACAGCTAGATTACTGTCCATGCTCACAGCTAGATTACTGTCCATGCTCACAGCTAGATTACTGTCCATGCTCACAGCTAGATTACTGTCCATGCTCACAGCTAGATTACTGTCCATGCTCACAGCTAGATTACTGTCCATGCTCACAGCTAGATTACTGTCCATGCTCACAGCTAGATTACTGTCCATGTTCACAGAATATGAGCCCATCGGCCATTCCCAGACACAGAACTACCAGCACATCAGCCATTCCCAGATACAGAACTACCAGCCCATCAGCCATTCCCAGATACAGAACTACCAGCCCATCAGCCATTCCCAGACACAGCACTACCAGCCCATCAGCCATTTCCAGATACAACACTACCAGCCCATCAGCCATTCCCAGACACAGAACTACCAACCCATCGGCCATTCCCAGATACAGAACTACCAGCCCATCAGCCAT
>WMED01014417.1:0-14034 GCA_019650415.1 Pipa parva | reverse complement strand
TTTAAACAGGTGCCATTACTACAGGTAATGAGGGGAGAAAATAGGAGACTCTTAAAGAAGAAGTTACAGGTCTGCGAGAGTCAGAAATCTTGATTGTTTGTAGGTGACCAAATACTTATTTTCCACCATAATTTGAAAAAAAAATTTTTAAAAAATCAGACAATGTGATTTTCTGGATTTTTTTTTCTCATTTTGTCTTTCATAGTTGAGGTCTACATATGGTGTCAATTACAGGCCTCTCTCATCTTTTTAAGTTGTGGAACTTGTACTATTGGTGACAGACTAAATACTTTTTTCCCCACTGTATATTAACAGAGCTGTCTTGAGTTTCTATAGGATTCCAGCTTGGCAACTAATATTTTTATTTTCTCTACTAAACATTACATATAAAGACCTTTTTAATACAAAATCACAAACAAAAATATCTGAACAGAAAATTGGCCCCTGATGGACAACAGAAGTCAATTCCCTACATTAGCTAAGTTGGCAAGTAGCAATCATAAGCTAGAGTAAAATGACAAATAAGTGGTTAACTGATAACCTTTTCTTTTGGAAAGGGTTTCACTAAATATAACTGCAGGCAAGACTGCTCAATCTCACTAAAAAAGTAGAGTGCAATCAAGCTGTGTACTGGGTGCTCAGGAGATGGACAGACTCCAACATCCAAATATAATAATAGCATATTAGCACTAACGCATTCTACGCTCAATAGTGCTTATTCATAGTCCATGATTAAGTGCTATTCAGGGTGAAACGCGTTAGTACTAATATGCTATTATATTTTTTGTGGAACCTGATTTTATGATTCAATAAAGAAAAGGGTTTCAAATCTACCCCCCCCCCCCCCCCCCCCCCCCCCCCCCCCCCCCCCAATCCAGCATTGATCCAAAAAGTAGTTTCTGGTACTGTTGCTGTTATTATTTTTTTTCCATTCTGAAGATTTACTGGAACCACTGGATGCAGGGAGGCTAAAGGAAATGACTGTGCTTCTGTTTTAGAATGTTAATTTTAGTATGTAGTACTATCCTTCATTTCCTTGGCTTAAAGCCTTTGTCCAGGTTTCCTGTTGTGACTCAGCAGTAATATACTGGGAAAATGTGTCTGTTTTGCATTACGTTGAGGATTAATACGGTACATTGTTGAACAATATTGTTTACGCATAAGATTTTATTACACCGCAAACTTTAATTGTGCCTTAAGTTATGTGGTAGCCTGGGTACATGAGGAAATCAAACCCATTAATAATTAGCACCTTCTAAGAAAATCAAAACCTTGTAAAATGTGTACTATGTTGTCCCAAGTACTTTATAAAGAAATTCTCTCAACTGGTTTCAATGCTGTTTATTTCCAATTTTCTCATAAAATAAGAGTATATACAAGTGGTGGAGGTTAGTGAATCGCTGAAAAACTTAAGTGCACAATTGTATTATAGTTACGAAATACAGCTGCTAACTTTACCCCTTAAATTATTACCTCCTAAAGCACCAAATGCTGCCCTCACTTTCTGCAACTGCCACTCCAACCACTGTTTTGCCATCTCCTCTCCTAAACATATGAAGGCTTTATTGCTAAGCATCATTTTGTTCCTGAGAAATGTGCATTGGTACAGCTAAGCTGATTTAGCGGTCGGTGCTTACAATGAAAACCAGCTGCTCATCTGCATATTTCATGGAAAATCATCAGGTAAAGGAAGGTTAATTCTTCCCGAAACATTGTTTGTTTTTTCACTCTGTTATAAATGGTGATTTTTCCCTAAATATTCATTTTTGAGCATCTTGTTTTTATTATGAGTTGCATTCTCAGTTACTGGACCCTAACTTGCTAGCTCCTGCAATAATTCCTGTCTGAAGGTTCTAAGGTGTGTGTGTGTGTGTGTGTGTGTATTTATTTATTTACATTTTTTTTTTAACTGTTTTTTTTTTTTTTTTTTTGTCAATGCTTAAGCATGTGGGGTTTAAAGAGTTTCTTTTATAGTTAAGAGGCTGCCCGTAGTGCTAGATTTCTGTAGTGGAAGAGGTGGTCCACTAAACTACAGGTTGTGTAAGGGTCCACTTATTTGAATCCATATAAGGATTGTCCAAAATAACATGATTCTCTTATATTCCATTAAAAAAATTATTTAAAAATGTGCAATGGTACAGAAATTATTCAAATATATTCATGCAAAATGGAGGCTAAATAAAGAAATTGGCTTGGTCTCTAAACAGAGCATGTGAAAGTGCCCTGCATGCATCTAGGAAAGGGATTATCCAGATGTAAAGTCTGCTAAATTACAATCCTGGAGGTGGATTTCTTCACAGTCATAAGGATGGAGAAGCTCCAGGATGCCACAGCAAGCTATAAGATGTGTATAGGCCAGGGGTCGGCAATCTTCTCCAAGGAGGGAGCCATTTATCTCCCTACTCCACCTCTGCAAATTGACTGGGGGCTGCACTGGGGAGGAGCTTGTGGGGTCCCGATCACATGACCCTTGATGTCCCATCACAAGAGACATCAAAGGCTGAGGGTGGGTGGGAGGGCAGCTCACTCGGAGCCACATGCCGCGGCAAAAGAGCCAAATGTGGCTCGCGAGCCGCAGTTTGCCGTCCGCTGGTATAGGCCAAACGTAGATTTTCCTCTTGAATGCCTACTCTGCCTTAAAGGATCAGTTCCAATAAATGTATCTTAGGGAGCTACTGTAATTTCTTCATAGCCAAACTATTCTCTGTAGACTATTTAAACTGCACCATGTATACAAATGAATTTTGCTAGATTTTGAGAATTACTTGTTCTGTCAGAAAAAAAATTCAGTTTGCCAGTCTCATTGTTTTTATTTTCCTAACAGGAACCTGTAAAACCTGAAGAAGGTCGTGACATGGCAAATCGTATCTCCGCCTATGGATACATGGAGTGTTCAGCAAAAACGAAAGATGGAGTGAGGGAAGTGTTTGAGCTGGCTACACGAGCAGCCCTGCAAGCCAGGCGTGGAAAGAAGAAACCCACGTGCCTTCTTATCTAACTAACAGGCCGTGACACACTCAAAACAAAACCTATACCCATACTCCTCTAGGAGCCTGGGGAGCCTGCGTGCAGCAAGAGTGAATCCCGCGGCAGACTTAGTCACCTAAAAACCCTGGAAGGGATGTTTATTAATCTTTAGAGTGTTCTTACTGGCCTTTTGTCTTTTTCATTTATTCTGTTATGAGATTTTATAAAAAAAAAAAAAAAAAAGTCCTATTGCTACCAGTATTTAAAAGTCCTTGTTTTTTTCCATGATATATAAATATATTATATGTAACTTCACTGTTAGCAGCAGATTTGTCCATGCACCAAACTAACTCTTACATTCCATTGTAACACCAGTTTGCACCAGTAAATTCTGGTACTAGCCTGGCCTCATTATCTCTCCCAAGCTTAACTGAGTTTGTTCTTTTACCACTCTATTAATATATACTCCTACCATTAACTGTGTATTAAGACCTTGCACTTTCCCACCATTCTAGCTCATTTGATGGAACATAAATTGAATATTTTTCTCTGCAGCTGCAGAGTAAAAGTTATCATGGCAGGAGTAGTGTAGACAGAGGGCTTTCTAAGTTCTCTGTTCTGAGTACAGAAGTAAAGCTGCTCTACTCAATGGGTTTTCCTGTGTAATGGTTCGTGAATTTCAGGTTATTTTACCCCATGGAGCTCTATCCTTAATTTGATGGATGCAGTAACTTTTATGCAGCCTGGCTCTTATGAAAAGTAGAGGTTTGTGTATTAATTGCTGTACCTTAATAAGGTGGCAAAAGACATTAGGGGATTCTGACAGTTATACAAGTGGAGTAGTTTTGCAGTTAATCACTACATAAATTGTTGTCTTTAAATCACTGTTCTGGGGGGAGCATTGGGTTACCAAGTGGCTTACATGGGGGAGCTGTTTTTTTCGACTGTAACAATACTGCTGCAGTGTTTAAAAGGTAATACCTATTGTTGCTGGAATGGTCTGCAACAATGCTTTGCAATGCATTTACACCCTTTTTGTAGCAAAAGGGGTTAATTATCTTTGGGTACACTGACTTGTTTTAATTTTTTTGTGGCATTGTTTAATAAAAATTTCTAGAACAGTCTTGTCACACGTTGAATTTGTGGGGAACAATAAAAAGGGGAGGTTTCCTTGAGATTGCTAGCTGTATTGTCTAGTTGGTAATCAATGGATCAGTGTATTTTTTTTTTTAATATATGTTTGTCTTTGGGTTTCTTCTTGAATAATCAATTTAAGTGGTTTCCTGTGAGTTCATATCAAAACACTCCCAAGTCTAATGATGTATGCAGAAGCTTCCATGCAAGAATGAAGAGGTGGATACATTCAAATGTGTAGAGGAAAGCACTGCTACATGATGCATGTATATAAATATTTCTGGTATTCATATTGTGGATATTTACGCATCTACAAAGCAGGCAAGTGCTCAAGGATACACATGCAGTTTATTCAATAGCTTATAGCCAGACCAATTCTCAATCTTAAGGTCTTCAAAACAAGTAATAATGAATTTACATTCTTTTAAACTGGATAAGTATAGAAAGCTAACCCCACTTATTGCACATCAAGGAGTGTGAAGTACATACGGTAGTTACCTGCGTACAGTCTCCCTTCAATGCCTGGGGTGTACAATACCCTGAAACATTGCCTGTATATGCCTATGCTTTGAGGAAACAATGGCCTGTGTTTTGTAGCATTATTGGAGAATTGATTGCTGTTTTGTCTAAAAGGTAAAGGGAAGAAAAGAATTGTCCCAAAAAGCCGTTGACCCTCCATTTGGACTCTAGTGGCAACTCTAGATTTTTTACTACTTAGGGTGAGAATGTAAAAGGTGGTCATTCTTCCCATGTTCAACTAGCATTAAATTACCAACTAATATTTACATATTGCTTATGCCAGAATATGGGAGATACCATTATTTACGATTTGAGCAAAGATTTTTTACTTAATTAAATTACGGCTGCAAGACTATTCCTGCAAAAGTATAAATCAAAATGTTTTGTGTAAATGCTTTAAGCTTCTTGGACACTAGGGGTGGGCGATATAGTAAAATAAAAAAACGATATCGCGACTTTTTTCACTTACCTGATAACGATAACTGCCGATAATGCGTGCGCCTCATCCTCTGCAGCTTGATCCTGTCTTCATCGCACACAGGGTTGTGTGGAGCTTCCGGGAGGTGGAGATAAATCAGCCGGCTCAGTGCACTTACAAAGAAAAGGAGAGAGAGACTCACCCGCGCTATCGGCTGTTAGTGCATCTGCGCGGGTGAGTCTCTCTCTCCTTTTCTTTGTAAGTGCGCTGAGCTGGCTGCTTTATCCCCACCTCCCGGAAGCTCCACAGGCACGCACGATAACCCGATATTGCAGTTTTGCAATATCGGTAAAACACTGTGTGCGATAGTATCGTGAACGATACATATCGCACACCCCTATTGGACGCTATTAAAATAAGTTTGTCAAAACCAAGTTAGGTTATTTGCACAAAACTACTCACTAGCAGGCAAACTATGTGTAAGCAGTGTCTTTCCTTTGTTTTAAAATAGCCACCTACATAAATGAAGACTATAACATTTACAATTTGCAAACTAGGTTGGATCTGTCAAACTAATCTATAAACTTGTTTTACTGTCTTCTCTGACCAGAAGAGGGAGCTTTGGCTCTGTCATTGATCTTTCCTTAAAAGACCTTGCACAACTATTGCAGCCAAGACGATCCATAAAGAGCGGTGTGTACTGGGGGTTTAAATGGGTTTTTTAAGCAATGTATTGAGTGCCTGAAACCTAGATACCTAATATATTGCTGACACCAGTGGAAATTACTAGTGTAATCAATTTAAATAGGTTCAGGTTTACGAAAAAAGTGACTTTTATAAAAGAGCTCAAGGGCTGTCAACATTGCAGGTATGCGGAAGTTATGTTCTATGGACATATTTAAAACCTTTGTTACAAGAGCTACCTTACTGCTGTCCCTTTATAGAGACCTACAATAGCATCACATGATCAGTGGGTAACAACTATTATTGAGATCTATAGGTAAGGTCTTGCCAAGATCAATTTACACCTGATTAGTCAAAAAACTGTATTAAATTGCCATGCCATACCATACCATGTGTGGTATGATGTGAGTTTAATACACTGTTATTTGCTTAATCATTAAGAAATATGCTGGTCTTTTTCTAATATCTATTCATTTAGAAAAATGTACAGCCTATCTGACTTATGAATGTATTTTCAACCAGAAGTGACGTTAGGAGTATTAAGGGCATAGCCCAACCTGGCCTTTTTCTGCAGTACAGCCTTGTGGTTGAAACTGTGATTCTATTGTAATAAAGTGCACCCAGAGGTAAATAGACCGCCGCTTGTGATCAGATCACATTTTTGCATTTGGTAAACTTTGAAAAAGCATGCAGACTTTATCAAGCTTTGGTTATGTGAGAATATGATGCAATGGCCAATATAGATTACATGAATTTGTCATGGTACATTTGTGGTTTTGGCTGCATGTGGCCATACCAAGAGCTTGCCAGGTGGGGCCTTTTTTTTTGTAAAGAACTGGTTGGTAACTGTAGAAAAAAAATTGCTGGTTTGGATTGGCATGGTAGTTATTCCTAAATCATACTTGTAGGATGTTATCTTTTAAAGTTGAATATCTGTTTTGTTTTGCTTTGTGTTTATTTTTCCTCTTTCATGGTTGTAGACCTCTTTAAACTCTTGTGTAAACACACCCCTATTTTGTCTATTTTTTTTTTATGGAACTTTTAAAGGTTGGAAATCCCAGTTAATAAAAGATTACCACAGCTAGCAATGGGAAACAACCCAATTCAGTTTCCAAGATGACCTTTCTGAATAGGAATAATGGTCATGTCAATCCAAGTAGCGCTGAAAATATGCAAAGTGATCCAGTTAACTCTATGGTTTGTGACTTGTCTCAATACCATCCCTGTTTTAATTGTGTGTGGCTAGACCAAAACTAAGGCCCTCATTCACCCTATTGTGAAGAGAGCCGCGAAGCGTTCGCCTCACTTCGCACTTGGTGTTATGCGCATGCTGATGTCCGCGTGCAGGACATCAGCATGCGCATAACACCAAGTGCGAAGTGAGGCGAACGCTTCGCGGCTCTCTTCGCACTATGGTGAATGAGGGCCTAAGCCTTAGTAATAATAAATAAACCATCATAATTGTTTATTTTTTAGTTGAAAGTTTAGTTACTATGTAACATTTTAACTGGTTAATAGAATTATACAACCCTATCGTAATCTTAGAAAAAAATCTCATTTTACAACAGCTAGTCTGGCACCTTTGCCCTTACTTTGTTCATGTGCTCGCATCTGAGTGGATTTTCCATATATTGTCATTTTAATCAGCTGCAGGACCACTGAAAATTCTGATCAGTGATAAAACAAAAGTGTTATAGTAATGCTTTATTAAAGGTGGGTTATAAAATACTTACCAACTTTAATAGTTGTGTGGCAACATAGCATTAACATTAATTTTTACTGCAGGTATTTGGGTACACAGGTAAAACATTTGTGTTAAACCTCCCTTTTGCATGCATCTATTTTATTTAAAGTGAGTTTGCATTTTGTAATAAGGGATTGAAAGGAGTGTGGAATTTTAAGTTCTCTGGTGCTTGTTTTTCAAGCACAATTTTTGTATAGAAAAGTTTTTTGTTTTTTTTTTCTCCACTGAACTTTTTTGTACTCTGGACCATTATTCAGCCATTAGTGGAAATAAACGAGGCTTGATAGGGAAGACATACACAGGATATCTTCTTGCATCACTGATATATCGGCTCCTCATGCATCTCTCAGAAAAGAAGAAAAGATCCCCTTCTACTTACCTAGGTAACTATTCTTAATGCAGACTGCTACTATATCTTTCTACCGCTGCACTACATTTTCCTTCACAGTGTCATTTCTTCACCTGTGTAAATGGCACTTCCTCCAACACACTCCTCCTCTATCTTACCCCATATCTCTTGGTTACTCGGAGGCACTGTTGAACAGAAAAAAAAAAAATCTCCAGGGGCCTGAGCTGGTACACCAAACACTATTTCCCTTTCCTAGCCAGGGCTGGGACAAGGGTCAATTGTACCCTAGGGGACAATGCCAAAATGCAAACCCCTCCCCCTCCATCAGCAGTCTTCCCTCCATTGTGCCCAATACAGTGCAGCAGTTCCTCCCCAGAGCAGTGGTATTCCTTCCATAGTCCCCTTAACAGTGCAGCAGTACCCTCATATAGTGCTCTACAGCATAGCATGTAAATAGATACAAAGAAATACTTTACTGCAATTTTATTCAAGCTTTTTCCTACCCCCCTTCTGTATACTGTGCTGCCCCAAACCCCCTGTTCCCCTATACTGTGTTGTCCCAACCACAGTCCAGCCAAGGGGTAGGCAGTGCCCTAAGCAGCTATCTTGGTGCTAGACCCCCTGCTTTACCCTATCTCTACCTACCTCTTCTCTGGCCATGCTTAGACTGCTGTAGCACTTAGCGCTACAGTGTTTCTCTCTTTCCTCCCCCAGCAATGATATAACTTCCTGTGATCGACATGAAGTTGAAGGCAGTGCTGGGGAGAGGAATGCTGTAGCACTATACACTACAGCAGACTGTCGGGCCAGGGAAGAGGTAGATAGGGACAGGGTAAAAAAAGGAGGGGGGCAAGCACCAAGATAGCACCCTCCTCCATCAGAGGGCATGGTGTAGGAAGGAGGGAAAAGCACGAGGAGGAAGAATAGAGTGTTAGTGGGTTGTGGCTGTAGCACAGTGTGGGAGGGGGATTGTGGGGCAGCAGGGGAAGGAAATTATCAGAGGGGGAGCAGCGGGAAAAGGAAAGCAGCAGGGGAAAGAAAGCAGCAAGGAGGGGGATAAGGAAAAAGCTTTATCTTTAAGAATTTTTTCTTGGTGGCACAAGAAATGGCCCTCAGAAGAGGAGATTATGCAGGGATAGGAGGGGAGCGCAGAGCAGCAAGATGCTTGCATTTGCTGATTCTAATCCCCTGAGCTCCCAGACAGAGAGGCGCACAGAGGATAAGAATCTGATCATCCGGTGGCCTCTGCATAGAAGCGCTACTCTACTAAGTGGTGCAGCAGGCTGAGAGTAGGGTTATGCAGGTGGGAAGGGGTGTCAGTCATTGAGGACTGCAGGGGGGGGTTGGTTACATTGTCATACTGTGGCCTCCAAACCCCACTTACCTTATTCTCGAGTTTGCCCAAAACCACCATACTGTGCTGCCCATCTCTTCTTAATAAAAGTAGGGGGGTGCTATCCTGCTGGGTGCCGCCCCTTCCTTCCCCTGTCCTGACTCTGCTTGCTTTAATACTACTCCCCACTCTCTCTACACTTGTCACTTCCTGTGAGCAGATAGGCTCATGGGTAGTGACAGTGAACAAATGTAGTGCCAGGGAGAGCACTAGTGCTACAGCAGTGTTAATGCAAGTAGAGTCTGGATAGGGGAAGGGAGGTGGCCCCCAGCAGGATAGTGCCCCCGCCCACAAGCAGCATAGGCTGCACCCTAGGTGAATCCTTTTTTTTACATCTGGTTGGGCAATTCTAATTTTTTGTATATATGCATTGGGGCTTAGGCTAAAGTCTTGTCTGTCCCTTGTCCCCAGGATAATACTATTTTTTTCAGTCTTTGTGTCCAAAAATTCTACATTTTATCTATAGAGGGATTTACATCCTTTATTCAAGCAGATGAATAGGCCAAAATCCACTTTATACATCTGGTTGAGTGGGTTTGAATTATTGCCTGGTTAAGCAAATGGATTTTGCTGCAGGGCTCATATGTAGGTTTAACTGTGCATTGCATGGCTGCAACACCAAAAATGAAAATGTCTTAAATGCATTTAAATCTGCTTCTCTTTTCTGTTCTGTAAACTGCACAAGTTGTTGCCAAATTTGAAAAATTAAAAAAAAAAAAAATACTTGTTTGGGTATATTGTGCTGATCTGGTTCTATTTAGAATCCCAGTCATAAAGAATTCATTCAGTAGAATTTCCCACATGTGCGCAAAAAGTGGAAAGAAATAAAATCAATTTTTCCCCAAAACTACACTTTCACAATAAGTTCACACTAGCCGATTTTCAGCCGAGCTGGAAAAACCATATCCGCTTTTTGCCTGGGGAATAATCCACACAGGCTATTGTGTTTTGCAAAAAAAAAAAAAAGAGCTTAATTAAAAACAGCTCAGCTGAAAAATTACTAGTGTGACCCCAGCAAGGTGCACACTGGTGAATTTTCCTCTGCGTTTTTTTTTTAAAAAAAAAACCACAGGGCGAAAAAACATCAACCCATTCACACTAGTTACTTTCAAAGAGTTTTCACATGGGTGTATTTTTGTCTTTTTTTTTTTTTTTGCCATCCGCTTTCTTTAAAAAAAAAAAAAAAATGCTGCGTAAAATACGGCAGTGTGAACCCGGCCTAAAACTCAAGTACTGTTAGACAAGCCTGGTGGAATAACCATACTGGAGAATGGCACTTTATTTAAATGTCAAGTATATCAGACCTGGTGTTACAAGAGCAGATGCCGTTTCCCAATTTTTTTTCTACAGTTTGTTCTTTGTGGAAATGGAGGCAACAAATTGCCAAGCCTTTGGCTTTCTAGAAACATGTAAGCGTCCGTTTTCACTAGCGCAGCATCAGTTTTAAATGTTATTTCTTTAACTCTGGTATGTAACAGTGCAGTATATTTTGGCCCATAGGTGGCAATCTATGCTAAGATCTAGTCAGAGTTGCAAAGAACATATTACGACAAAAAGGAAGGTTTTTCATTGACATGAAGTTACGGTAGTTTTAAATGCACTTCTTCCAGTCTTCTCTTCTTTAATACATGCTGCACTATGACTGACAAGGGCAGGTTTTAGTGGAAACACACAGATATAATGCAACACACTGCTAGGCTGCACTAAATAAGAGCAAACTAGAGAAGTATAGAGAAAAGAGGTGTCACGCTCCTGAAAATGCTTGAGGAACACCAGGGTCTACTGTGAATTTACCTGGTGTACTGAAAGGGAAGTCCATCCTTAGCTGGCCAGGTCCCCCCATGGCAAAAACCTCTATTCCTCCTCTTGTTGGAGCTCTGATGGACATACTTGTGGAACATGCTGCATCTAACATGCTAAAACCCTTGCTGCAGTAAATTTGTATTATAATCACAGCATGTCACAGATGTGTGGCTGTACACCCATGTTTTACATACATTCCTTGGGTAACTTTTTTTCAGAAAAGTGTAACCCCCAACCTTCTCACACTTTGTAATTTCTGCCATGCAAGGAGTCTGCCAGGCATAAGTTGCTAATACATCCTGAATAAGAAGGATTTTTTTTTTTACTAATGAGATAAATTTCATCACACAAGGTGCAGAAATAGCTGGTATTACTTCAGAGCAGTGATGCCCAACCTACAGCCCGCGAAGCAGTGCTATCCGGCCCACGGCCCAAATTCTAAGGTCTGAATTGGTGCATCTAAGTGTGAATTCGCTAGCTAAAGACTGTTGCAATAGACTGCTACTATTGCAGTCACATCTTTATAATGAGAATATTGTTGCAGTCGCGACTTTACTATGGAAAATTGTCACAGTTGTAACTTTAAAATTTGTCACAGTCTTTGAAGACACCCATGACACATGTGTTGCAAATTTATATGGCCCCCAGGCCGAAAAAGGTTGAGCATCACTGCTTTAGAGTGACCAGGCTTGCAACCGATGATTATAAAAAAATACTAATAATGTAGGAAGAGTTCAGAAACAGCCTGAGTACAAAATGGTAATGATAGAATAAGCCATCTATGGTAGTAGAGATTTCAGCCATACAGGAAAGCAATTGTATAAGCAGTGACAGAGGCCAGCAACAACGAAATTAAAAGATTCTATTCTGATGGATCACAAAGTGGAGGGGAATGAAGCCATAACTTCTTAATGGTGAGTCACATCATTAAGGTTTCAGTGGGCTCTCCTCAAGGTTGAACTGACCCACTAGACTCTATCCTCTGGTGAGGGCCCAGGCCTTTTAACATTTGCATGTCTCTAGCTACCTTTAATTAAACTAAAACTTCAATCCATTCAGTCTGTTCATTTGTAATGTCCTGAAAAACTGTTACTTTATTTTGATAGTTATGGTGTTAATAACGACTTTAGCAAATAGGCCCTTGTAATTAGCTTCTCCAGCAGGCACAAGATGCTACAGTCTGACAATATATCTCCCTGAGTTTCAAACTGCATTATCCTGGAATATTCCTGAAGGTCGTGTAAACGAGGTAGGAATTAAATTATTATTATTATTATTATTATTATTATTAGATACAAAATTATTGGAACTGGGGAAAAAAAAAGAGACAGAAAAAAAAATCTTTAATTTAGTGGCCCCTCATTTTGTTTCCTGGTGGGCTCCCAGCACTTCAATGCGGCACGGTCAAGTGGTGTGAAACTGCCTGTAGTAAATAAGGTGTAGCTCGCAGGGCCAAACAATATAAAGTAAAAATATAAACCTCTTATCTACACCCAAAAGGTTCCTTGTAATATTTGTAGTAGTACTGTATTGTGTGTGTGTGTGTGTGTGGGGGGGGGACCCTGAATTCTAATTATTTAACCTTTTTCTTGGCACTGAAAATTTGCATTTTTTTTTTATTTTTCAAAATAAAATAAAAAGTAAATAAAGTCTGAAGATCAGTATTATTATTTTTTTTTTTTTTTTTGTCAAGTAAAAATGTTCACATGGGTAACTTAGCAGCCTGTGTGGTATCTTGCTGGTGGGCCAAACCTTGGCATGCTTCCATTCCCAGAATCCTCCGAGGCAGACACTTGTGACCCGTTATTTCCTGGCAAGAATTCCAGGCATGTCACTTAGATTGGAAGCTCCTTGGGGCAGGGACCTCCAACCTCTTGTCTCAATCACTACCTAGCACTTAATTTGATGTACCCTTGTGATATTTTACTTGTATTGTTTAATTCACTTTTTCCTTGTTTGTATTGTACTTGTATCGCTGAATTGTACAGCGCTGCGTAAATTTGTGGCGCTTTATAAATAATATTATACATACATGTGAGGAACATTATCCATGTAATCTATGCAGATTTTCTGCTCATTGACTGCGATACCAGATACATGAGCATTTTGCTTGAGCCATCATGACTTTGCATCTTGCGCCTTTATACAAACCACCATCCCCCCGTCACCGCTCCCCCCTCCCCATTAGGCCAGCTGTAGCCCCGCCCCCATACCTTTAAGTAACCTCGCCCTGTACAGCGAGCGGCAGAAGCTACTCGCTGGGGAGCATCATGGCTGCGCGCTCTGTGTATGACTTTTCCGCCAAGCTGCTGGCTAACGGGGAGACGTTGGCTTTGTCCAAGTACCGGGGCCGTGTGCTGCTGATCGAGAATGTGGCGTCGCTCTGAGGGACGACGATCCGGGATTATACCCAGATGAATCGTCTACAGGGCACCTATGGCCCCCGCGGGCTGCAGGTCCTCGCTTTCCCGTGCAATCAGTTCGGACACCAGGTACACCCTGCGGGCACCGGTTGGGGTATGGCATGCTGTTGGTAGTGAGATGGGCTGAGTGGCTACATGCACGTGGGGTTGGCACAGGTGCCCCCTGCTTAGCCTAAAGAAACGTGAAGTGCAAGGCATTGTGGGGTTGGCAGGTAGAGGCGATAGATATGTATGGATGGATGGATGGCCTGGTGAGATCAGGTCTATGTATGGGGAGGGGTACAGGAGGCAAGAACTCTAGGTCAGGGTCACACTACTCTTTATCTTTTAGTTAGGCTCATTATTGTCTATGCTGCAAACCACAGCCTGTGTGGATTATCCCCCAGGAAACAATGGGAACTGTTTAAACTGGGCTGAGAAACAGCTGAGTGTCCCCCTAGCAGCCTAGGGGAAGTGAAAGTGCTGCACCTGGTTCATACATCCACATATTCAGCTCCTTCCTACCCCTAAACTGCCGACTGTTTAACCTCCACATATTCAACTCCTTCCTACCCCTAAACTGCCGACTGTTTAAACTCCACTCCTTGCACTCCTTCCTAC
>WMED01014415.1:0-14035 GCA_019650415.1 Pipa parva | reverse complement strand
AGCCCCAGGCAGATAAACACTTGTGAGCGATAATTTTTTTACTTTTTATTTTAAAATACAATATTATACGGTCAGCAAATAATCCCACATACAAAGCATAAAGGAAATCATTAAATAAAGGAGGAAAGATTACAATAATATTACAAACTGTGGAAATGGATGTTTAGACAGGCAGGACTACATTGCTCCAGTTCTAATTTTTACTCAGCTCCACATGCCTCCATAGTTACACCACTTAAATCATAGAAACTGTTCAAAGTACAGAAACATGTATTTCCCATTTGAAAATTAGCACAGAATTGTCTTCTCCCATGAGGCTGTGCTCATGATATAAAAACTCCTGTTTATTTGAGCAAAGTCCATGTAGAAACTATAAATCATTGACTCTCATGCTATTTTATTTATAAATGGCTTATTAAAAGAAAAATCCCTGCAAAGATTTTTGTCAAAACTGAAAAAGGAAGAGCTTAAATGTGACTGTCTCTTATTTCTCATAGTTTAGTTAGTTGATAAAATTTCTTTAATCTGAATTACATGGTTAACTTCTGTGCATGCATTGGGTCATGCAGTTCACTGAACAAAAACACAACGCATCCAAATCAAATAAATGATACGTACAAAGGAAAGAATCCATGATAAATCTGTTTACACAAGCTTGATAATTGATTTCATAAAAGGTGTCATCTACTTCTCCAAACAGGAAAAGAATGAGGTTACATCTTTAGTGAGAAATTTAAACATGACTGCATACAGAAAGACAACTCTTTTATATATAATGCAGAACTTGCAGCGTTGTAATCAACTCCTTCAAAAAAAGTCTATTTTGATTTTTTTAGTCTTTTAGAAACTATACTTATTTTCTCAAAGAAGTTATTTTGAAAAGTAGTAACCAGCTTAACAAGAAATACAAGTCAGCCAAAAAGAAAAAAAATCAGATCTTTACAGGACATTTCATTATTTTCCCAAATTCTTATGAAAATATATTCAGCATATACTGCAATGAACTAACTCTACCAATTTATTATATATTTTGGGAGTCGGTGTCGGTCAATTTTATAATGACTCCGACTCTGACTCCACGACTCCAACTCCGACTCCACAGCCCTGGTTTCTCTGCTTGCACATATTCCCTCTCATAAAGCATTATGCTAAAATCATAGCGGGCTACCTGTATCTTTTACTATCCTCATGATGGTGCCTAAGGTTCAGCTTTGTATGTGTTTTCTGTCTCTTGTTTAATTATTGCTTGATTTGACTTTCCTGCTTTTTGTCTACAATATCTTACTTCTGGTCCTAACCACTGGCTTGTTGGTTGACTTCTGTTCTGTTCCTAGATTCATTTTGTTGATCTCCTGTGTGTCTGCCCACTATGAACAGCAGCAAGATGCCCTGAGGGTGTGACCTATCAATCAACTAGCAGTTAAACTTACCAGTTGCTTCCCAGCTAAATGTGGAGCTTCTTAGAAGTTTTGAGACCTCTTCTCTATCAAACCTACCTTCTCTATCAGCAAGTTGAGTCACCCACCAGTGCACAAACGCACAGAACTGCTGTCAGGAGCATAGTTTAACTGGACTACTTTGCATGCCTGCACTACTGCGCTCAACAGGAGTCAGGGCAGGAGCTTTCTGAAAATGTTAATTGGTGGGGTCAATGAAAGAAGAAGATGAACTTTTATTGTGAGGCTTTATGTTTAGCTGGACAGAAATATGTAAGTATAACTTTACCAGCTAAGCTAAAACAGCCCTTGTTAGTTGTACTCTTTAATTTGTTTTTAATTCCAAAGACCACTTCCTTTTCTTTTTATAATGGGATTCTTAAGTCTAAAGTCTCTTTAGAGAAAATGATTGTCTTATTGGTGAAAATACACATCACCAGTACAGATACAGGTCAATGTTTTGGTGAGCTAAATGGGTGTTTTATTGAGCTAAAATAGTTGTATAGATGCTGGTAGCCTTGAAACATAAAGACTACTAGATAACTAGGTCTAGAGCAGTGGGTCTAAAACATACGGAGCCGGGGCTGCATGCCACCCATGATGCACCAGTGCTCCAAAGACATCCTCAGAGAGAAAACTGATGGAGGAGCATGTCCAGCAGTTGTATAGGAATCCAGTGGCATGCATGAGCACTATGCTCAGGTAAAGAAGATGTGCCTGCTGGTCAGTAGTAGTAATAGAAAAAAATTGGGCAGTCTATAGATGGTTCTCATTTACCAACTGCTTTCAATACATGGGGCAATTGTTCTATATGTTATATATGATATATCCCCTGAATATACATCTACATGTCCACCTTCTGCAATCCTTACAATAATAAAGCTACTGTAAAACTGGGTACATCTTTACTACTATTGTCGCTTTTCAATGTAACATACTGTGTCGAAGTTTGTACACCACGTGATAAATTATGTTTTATTTTCCCTTTACTATGTGCAACAAAACATATTGTCTCTATATAAATTATTATTATATATAATAATAATAATGTTATAGGACTGATGAACAATGATGTAGACAATGGATAAAGTGTTGACATTTTACTTAGAAAAATAAAGTTGAGTAAACTGTTTTAATCAGTGAATAAAAAGAATCAAGGAGTCCTTTGAAAATGTCATTGACATACCAATACAATAGAAAGGAATGGCCTGCTCAATCCCGTCAATGGCAAAGTAGAAAGACCGGCTGCAATGAGTAAATGGGTGCTCAGGAGAAAGGGAGCCCTGTTCCCAAGGTTGTCAAATAGAAAAATGAAGGTCTCCGGCACACCAAAAAATAATATAAAATCAATCCTTTAATGGGGTGATTTTAAAATCCATAAAAGCAAGAAAGCGTAGTGTAGGTTTCACCTACGCATTTCGTGCCGCAGTGCTTAGTCATGGTGTTACCCCATTAAAGGATTGATTTTATATTATTTTTTTGGTGTGCTGGAGACCTTAATTTTTCTATACCAATACAATAGCAATTCTTGTCCACATGAAGCACCAACATGTTTATATTTTCTAACATCTCTAGAAGGATCCATGTTGCAGGGGGTGTTCCCTTCCAGCTATAACTCACCCTACTGCTTGCCTTTTGGCCACTGGAGATGTGGAGGGTACTTTCACTGTCACCCTAGGCAACCAAAGTTAAAGAACCTGCCCTCTTTCCAACTTTTAACTGGCTGAAGCAGCCAAAGCAAGACTGTAAATTAGTCTAATCTTGTCTTACCATATAACCCTTCCCTCAATAAAATTGCAACAATACCCAAACTTTCAAACATAATAACATGAACACCAGTTTATGCTTAGCTGTTTTAGTAAAATAAAAAAAAAGTATTCTTTTAGAATGCTAAAATCAACAATCCACTTAATGGCAGCACAATTTAAAAGAAAAGTTGTGTTTTTGTACGCTTACCTATCATCTAAGTGCAATTTACAGTGGTTAAGCTGCTTAATACTTTAAATAACCCTTTAAATGTGCTTATCCAAATCAGCCAGGCAAAACATTCTCTTTACTCTTACTGTTCAGTTTCTTGTTGCTTTCAGTAAAATTACACTATTTATAATATCCCTGATAATTAATAGAGCACAAAACATTTAAAGAGTTCTACTTATATTCAATATGCAACTTTTACATTAAAGTGGGGATTTTAAAAAGGTATGTCTTTAAAAGTAGCAGAAAAACAGCAACTATGCCTCTAAATGCTATCCATTCCACCTAATCTGTCTGGAGAACACAGATTATGCGATTCTTAACTCTACTAAAGAACATGTCATGGAGAATCTTGTAGGAAATATATCACAGCTAGTATTCATTTAGATCTGGCTGAATGTCAGAAACACAAGGTCAAGACAAAATATTATAGATATTCTCAAATGCTGGGCAGTGAACTCCTGACAAAGGAGTTTTTATTTTATCTTAAAAAAAAAAATTAGAAAAAATTAATGTAGAGAAACAAATCCTATTTCATCAGCGTTAAACGGCGTATGGAACACTCATTTTTCAAGAAATAAAATCTATCTGGAAAAATACATTAATAGTATTGTCTTTATTTTCATTGAACAAAGAAGACTCACGCAAATCAAACAATCAACTCCCCTGATTTTTTTTTTTAATCGTTTAGTTCTCTATTGGATAACAGTTTGCAAAGCCACATCTGTTGCAAAGCCTCTCAGTAATATGCATTGCTTGCCATCTGGTCACTCATTCAGTTTTCAGTTCAATAGGTTGAACATGCTAGACAATCATTAAAACAGTAATTCACTTTGCAAAATTATGTGAATAAAATGGGATATAATGTAAAAATATATATACAGTATATATTTGGTTAAATAAGTCTGAATAACCTGATGAATTATAGGGAAAAAAAAACACTAGTCAATGCCTTTACATAGAAGTATTGGTGTTAACAATCAGAATAAATAACTAGTAAACAATAAAAGTATTGTATAAAAAAAAAGTATTGTGTTGGCCTCCTGCAGTTTAATAATCTCTGTGTCAACTTTACGTGATTCTGTCTGCATGTTTATGTATAACGGTTCAAAGAAAGAGAAAAAAAAATCTTCAGGAAAAAAAACCCTGTAGCAACAAAGACAGAATATATATCATTGGGTGGAAAGCTGTCATATACTATCTATCTTATATTTCCTCAAGGTCTAATACTTTTTCTTGTGTTGTTAGATGACTCACAAATAGAATATGTGTTTAGTCTGCATGCAATGGTGTGCTATTCAAGGTAGAATTCACTGACATGGTTTTAAAGTATCAGTGTTCATATTTAAGCAAGGAAATATTTCAGAAACCATTTTTATTCAGTGGGGATGTCACACTTATGTTTGTACACACCAACATGTTTAATGTTTTTTGTTTTGGAAGTGTACCACCAGCAGTCACTTAATAATAAAACAGTTAAGCAATCATCGGTGTAACAATGTGTCTGTCCTGCCACAACCATTCTGTAAGCCTGCAACATCTGCTTCTGGTGCCCCTCCCCCTCACTCCAAAAACAGTTGATTTACCAGGATTTGGGGGTAAGGAACAGTAGCTGCAATTCCAATCCTACCTGAGATTCTATAGTCACTCCACTGCATGTCTACTACAATCAGTCTCAGAATAGATTCCTATTTACACCTTTAAGTCTGGCCCTTTTGTTTCTGTATTATTAATTTTCTCACATCTAATTATTATCACATCTATTCTTATCAGAGCAGTGAACCATAAACATTGAAATGCAAATTATTATATAGCCAAAGGCATCAGATTACGTTATATTTATCTGAAGGCTTTGCCATCCTAGCCTTTGTCTAACACTTGCAGATTTCTTCAGGTGGCTCCTTACTCCCAAACTCTAAGCCCTGGGTTCATATAATTTAATGTCCATATGTGAGTCAAAATGATGTACCACTAGAGAGGCAGCAGACACAATCTGAAAGGGTTACATTTCACAAGGAGGAAAATTCTAATAACATAATATAATTATTAGAATAAACTGACAAACAAAGCCTTTCTCGATTCATTTACCCCTGATTCTAATATGTACTATAAACCTAATGGTGGCTTATGTACATGGTCTGAAAACAGAATAAATTTGGGTAAAATTTATTAAACTTGGAAAGACCACTCTGGGTCTTTCCAAGTTTACAGAGTGAAATCCCGCATTGTTCTTGTAAGATTTTTTCGAGATCAAATTTTTCTATCTCAATTTTTTTGAATTTTTTTCAATGGAAAGGTAACCATACTACTAATATAAAGTATGGCTACCTTTCCATCAAAAATTTCAAAAAAAATCGATATTAAATAACTCAATCTTGAAAACTCAAAAAATCTCACAAGAACAATGCGAGATTTCCTTCAGTAAACTAGGAAAGACCCAGAGCGGTCTTTCAGAGTTTAATAAATTTTACTTGTGTAATGCATGGGTGATGTAACATTTGATCACTTAAAAACTTTGGTATTATTTAACTAAGTAACTGCATAACTGATTTCTAGAGAGTTTTGGAAAGAAGGCTGAATCATATGAATAAGAAATATTATATGCAATTATATTTTGCTTATTTGGCAAGGATACTCTAAATAAGACTAAGCAACAATCATAATCTAATTTATTGCATAATGATAAAGCAAATGATTTTGGGGTGCTACTGATTCAAACTGGAAGAGAGAATTTATAAAAGACTATTCAATGTTATAAATACATGATTGTTGCAAAGTACCCAACTTGTTAGGGTTAATTTGAAGGCCAACTTGGCTTTAAATAGTGTTTGTTTTTCTTGAGATTGAGCCATTAGTGCTGTATATGCCTGCACAGTTTGCATTACATTGTTGGTCCCCAACAGCATAAAAAAGTTTATGATCCTAGTAACAGCAGCACACTGAAAAATATCAAGCATTTTTACTACAAGCAAATAAAGTGTAGAACATTAAACTGTCAAAGAGAAGTACTATGAGAAAGAACAAATGATGGATTGGTTATTATTGCCATATTTCTCCCTGCTTTTATATTTTGAAGTAAACCACTATAGCTAATCGGGTTCCCAGCAATGAACTGCTGTAAACATTAACATCTATTAAAATCTGCATTTTCTGTGAAGTGCAATGTAAGCAATATTATGACATCATTGGTGATTACTTTATTGCATGTAGCAAACTTTGCTTCAAAAAAAAAAAAAACACTTAAAAAAATCAATAAAAAAAATGTTGAATTGGAACTGCTGAGTTCTGTTAAAGTTGCTGGACATTCACATCACTGATAATATATGTAACTATTTCTACTGAACCCAGTAAATGGTACTTCTATATAAAATAAAGTGCTGTTACCTTATTTAAGAAGTGGCATAGTTTTGTATTGAATAAAGACCTTGGTTGTAGGCCATATTACTGCACATAAGTAAAAAAGATTCCAAGAATATTTCGGGGGAGACATAACCCTTAAAAAACAATATGGCCATTTTTTTCTAGAGCAATTTTTTTTTCCTGCACCACCTATGGGACTCAACTCTTAACAAAAAATAATGTTTGGAAGGAAATATATTTGAAATGCCTTAATCACATACCATATTATTTAGGTATCTTCAGAAACAAAGTGCACATGATTCAATAAAAAATGCATAAACGTTGCAAAGTAATTAACCACAAAATCATATAACATTTCCATTGGCCTACTCGGAAATAGATTTGACTCAAAATTTGAATTTTGCATACCCAGCATGTCTTCCTAAGTGTTGTGCATTTGGTTACCTGTATGACGGTTATATGCAGAAAAATGGATACTGTACGTCTTTTGCAATTGAATTCTTTCTCTCTAAAGTATAACACTACAACCTTAAACTAAAGTATTCTAGGTGATACAATGCCTCCAGAAATAATAACTATTTTAGCAACAGTGCAGTTCTAAAACTACCATGTGTATTATAAAAGGTAATTTTCCCCGTTCTGTAGTTTATATTGATCTTAAAAGTCAAGTTGTAGTTCCCCACCTTGTGGCCTCATGCTTTTATATGGTGATAGAACTCCTTGGTGTCTATTAATATCCTTAAAAATACAGAAAGGGATACAGTGTCCTATATATGTTATAAGATATACAGATTCTGTTATGCATTTAGCTACTTTGGCTTGTTCTACTTGTATATTTGGTTATAAAAGTGTTTGTTGGGTTACCAAATCATGTCATTTCCTCTGTGTAACCAATTAAAATGGTGTTTTATGAATTCTTGTTTAATTGGCCTGAGGAAAGACAGATATGTCTGAAATGTTGTCAGAGTCCCATATGTATTTTTTCCTTATGGATGAATAAAATTCTACTTTTTATATAGTGCTGTGGAAATACCATTTTTCTGTATATTATTTTGGGATGAGGCAGCCTAACTTCCATGTGAATTTACTATACAGTGTGTGCTGTTTGAACTATTTGTTTATATATATATATATATATATATATATATATATATATATATATATATTATATACACACACACACAATTAAACAAACATTACACACATGGCCAATTTAATATCTGAGTCCCATTTTTAACCTGTACAAATCAGTTGATGAGTAAAATTAATTTAGGATCCCTTTAGCGTTCTACTTGGCTGACAATATATTTCAGAGAGGATTTATTTCAGCTGTGTCTGTGGAGAGAAAGAAGTGTCTTAGTAATGGTCGAGAGCGTTCTGCAGAGTTCACGCATACGCTGTGCTTTCTATGTAAAGGGAAAGTTTAATCAAAGTGTAGATCACAAAATGTTTGAATACAAGCATTGCATTCTGAAAGGCAACAAAGAAAGTCTACTTCACGCTCTGATACCTCATAGAAAACACGTACACAAAAGAGTTCTGGGCTTGTTCTTATGTTTCAGAGCACCCTGGAAAGTGTCAGCACTAGCCATTCGGATCCATTAAAGATTAATAGCAAACATAAACAAAAGTAGCAAGAAACAGATGGAAATACCGGTAGTCTTTAGAGAATATAGCAGTGTGCTTTTAGCCTCTGGCAGCCCTATCACCCATTCCTAACCCAGTATTAAACACATTCTGAGCATGGCTAGCTTGCTTCCATTATCTGTCACACAGCTGTCATTTCAATTGCTTCGGATTTTATTGGAAACATACTTTTAGATTATCTCCAATACATTGCCTGCCTTTCTCTCCTGTCTTTTTATAAAATGAAATTGTTTAAATGCACAGTTGGGATGGCAAACTAATATATATATATATATATATATATATATATATATATGGATGACCTAAAAATGAGATTATTTGTGACTAGTTGATGTAAACTTACAAATATTTCCATTATATTGATGACTTCTTCACTATGTGGACAGAAGGAGAAAGGAAACTTAGTTCTGTGAGCAATTCTTTTCACCCCCTCTATAAAATTCAGAATGCACTGCTCCCCACAATGTGTCAATTTTTTTTGGTGCTACTGTTATTTCAAAACAAGGCAACTGTCAAACATCCATACACAAAAGAAGCCACAGATAGATGTAGCTGTCTAAACAATTCCAGCTTTCACTTCTCCCATACCAAACATAGACAAGGCAATTAGACATCACAGATCCGTTCCAATACAGAAGAGCATAATGCAAAGCTTGAAACAAACTCTCTCTAAAGTTTTTACAAAAGAAACTATACCAACAGAGGACAATTTCTAAGACAGTTTCAATCACTATTCCATGAAAACAATTACTGTTATATCAATGGGAAAAACAATTCAGCACATCCAGCATATCCCTGGTTACCTCTTCTAACCCTACAAAAGAAAGTATTCATAAAATTATCTACAGTCACCTACAGCTACCATTATCAGGGAATGATGCAATGAAGAATACCTTCCCCAAACCACCAATACTGACTTTCAGATAACCACTAGATCGAAAGAATAAACTTGTCAGCAGAAAATCTAACACGGAACAAAATATGGAACAGTGAACACAGCCATGTAAAACAACCTAGCAAACATACAGTATGTGTATAGACACAACAGCCTGAAGGACTAATGGATCATGCAATTCCACAACTCCATTACCAAGTTAGTGTACATAATACATTATGCTGCATTTTAATCTGGTCGCTACTTTGGAGCAACAAGCCAAAAAATTACATTTTTACATCTACAACCATAGTCGATTAAAGTTATACTGTCACACCTAGATTAAAAAAAACAAACAGATCATATACTAGATTGTAATATTTGGTTATATTTTTGTCTTAGAGCTCCCTTTTCTGTCCTGTAATAAACATATAAAGCAAGAACTTTGGTTATTAATATCAAAAATTTTAGATGCTTTTGTGGATTCCATTGTATTAGTAATAGCATTGTAACAAGGTGGAAAAAGGACTGTGTGCATATGCTCAATTCTATATATATTGCAATACATATTTAGCTCATACTTCTAATACTTCTAGGAGAATTTAATAGTGCAAATTGTTTCATGGATGAGTGAATTCAACACATATAGGTACTTCACTATCTTTGCAAATTCAGCAAAGATTGTTCTGATAATTCATAAATATTATCAGTATGTATGGATTCAGTATGTAATCAAAAATAAAGTGATAGTTACAGTGAAATAATTTCCTTTATGAAGATCCATGAGAAGATGACTTCACTTGGCTAAAATGCTCCTTCTTCCTGACTGTGCCCAAAAATCACTTTGCAGCTGTTCATTGTAGTGTGAATATGTTAAATTGACAATATGTACATCTGACTACAAAACACAGTGGGCATGTTAAGGTGAACAGTAGTTAATTCACTTAACATGAGACTTCACTCCTTGAATAACCCCCTAGAAGACTATATCACAGTGGTGGTGAACCTTTTTGGCACTGAGTGCTGAAAAGGTGACATCAATCACCAGCGTTGTCTCCAGAAGTGCCAGCACTGATGATTGACATCATCATGCCTGCGTCAGGGGAGGAGCACACCTGTGTCGGGGAAAGAGAGCTCCCCAGCAAGCAAGCGCTCCTTCAGTGTATGCCACGGATCGGGCCTGAAAACTGTTAGGTCGAGTTTGCGGCCTGCACTGAAGTCAGCAGTGGCGACAGTGTGTGCATCCTCTTTGGTACGCATGCCATAGGTTCGCCATCCCTGTTATATCACATATAACGGTTGGTGAACAATGGATCAGAATTTAGGAAACATTTCTGTCACATATTGCCATCATTTTCCCATCTAAATGAAAGATGTTTCATATACAGTCTGTGCAGATACATGAAGACATTTTCCTCTTTCTGTATTTGCATCATAATGAATACAATAAAGTAGTTTAAAATATGTATAAGTAAACTGTCCACATATAAATGAGAAAGCTTGCATAGTTGTTTCTTCTACAGAATGTCACTTAGCATCCATGAAACCACAGTACATAGTGAATAGTGAAGGTGAAGGGTGAATAGTGAAGAGTTAAAGCAATCTCTGACTGCTATGGTATTTCCTTATCACAAATGATATTTAGGTAAATTAGGAAATCCCTAAAAAACTGGTATAACCCACCCAAATACAGAATTGTTACCAAAATTATTAATATGTGTGTAGATTACTAGGTCTACCTACTATTTGCTTGTTCTAATCTGCTCTCAGTCTTTGTTTCTTTATACAATGGTTTGACTTTCGAGGGGCATATTCATCAATGTGCGAATAGTCATGTAAAGGTCTGCAATTGGGTTTATTCAACACTTCCCCAATTGCATGTATTCAGCTCCATGTATTCTGTTATATATTATATCTGTTATATATTGTACAGTTGCATGAAATTCAACATCTTACTTATGCAATGTGCAATTTTATTAATAAAATTTATTTAAACTCTATACTTGATTTTTTTTAATTTGTGCACAAAAAAAACCCCAAACCCCTGGAACATGACTTCTACGTTACAGGGATGCTGTGTCAGCCATTTTTAAAAATACAAAGGGTGATTTATACTGTAAAAGTAAAATATATGAAATAAGGATTGGATTAAAGTGATACTTTCACATTATTTCAACCTTCATTTCCAAGTGTATTCATAATGCTACCCTTAATAAATTTATATCATGCTTGCCATTCATTTTATATAACCTGTATGGACCTCAGTGGAAAAAAAAAAGCCCTCTATATTTAGATAAGTGCTAATTACTTTGTTTCTAAACCCCAGCTGTGACAGTGTTTTGAACATTTTTCATTACATCAGTCTTTACTTGGTGGAAAATGCCTAGCTACAATTACTGATCTTGTAAATCAGTTGCCCTTCTAGGTATTAAAATCCCCTCTGAGCTTTTGTTTGTGTGTCATTAAGAAGTGCCACATGTAATTGTTTAATGAAATAAGATTCCTGGTACAATCTCAGTAATTTACAGACATGTCATGAGCAATTGACTGACCTTAAGATTGATAATTCACATCAAACAATATTATTTTCCTGAAAGCAAATTAAGCTTTAATTGAATTTGTTTTTAACAATGCAACTAACCTTATTTAGACCATTGAGAGGTTCCTAAGGTACAATCCTGTTTTTGTTAACCCTCTGATGCAATTTTATGAATAATTTCATATTCGTATTTGAAATATTAGATCTCTAATCTAGCCTGTCAGGATAGCAACAAGGTGTCATGGCAGTGATAGGGTTGATCAGAATGTCCTGTTTATGTTCTGTTAGATGTTATCAGCAGGGAATCTGTTGTCACAAGAACATGCACCAGTAACTCCAGAAAATTTTATATTTGGATTGGCACAGCAGTAATTCCTATGCAATACTTTTAGATAGGTTAAATGTTGTCTGTGAAGTTTAGCTTTTCATTTGCTTGTGTTGCCTCTCTCTCTCTCTCTCTCTCTCTGCTGGTTGCAGGGATTTTGAGGTTCCACAGGAAATAATAGAGAATGTACTTGTTTGCTTGAAGGGCAGCTAAATCCACAAGCTGACATTCTACATGCCAGTCAGCCTGTGCTTGACTAAATCAACCCACTGAGTCAGGAAGGAGGCTGAACTGAAATACTGAAATGAAGAGTTTAGGACCACCACTCTCCTGCTGTTTCTGCCATATCTATGAAATATACTGAGCCTATCAGCCTTACACAGTAGCGCTGGGTCAAAGAGCAGAGGGGGTGGTCCTTAACCCGCTACTGTGTGTACTGCCACAGCATCTTAGAGTGAAACCAAGAACTTTGGTAATTAGAAGGTACACTTACCTTAAGTTTCTAGAAATGAGGCTTGCTATTACCCCATGGGACAAAATATCAGTTAACCAACAGAAAAAAAAGTATAAATAATTTTCCTTTTTTTTTTTCCTTTTTTCTTTTGTAAACTGCCTGCAATAATCTTTTATTTCCTTTTCATAATAGTTTTGCACATAATTATTATGAAAGTTAACTTTAAAAATTCTGTGTGTGTGTGAAATGAACGTCAGTGTTTAATTTATTGCAGTTCTACTCTGGACATGTGTGTACAGCATGTGTTCAGTCTACGAGAGAGAGCCTTTAACTGACTATATATATATATATATATATATATATATATATATAGCAAAAATACAAAGACTCTTCAGAAATGCAGTTTAAAAAATATATATTGTTTGCTTCAAGACACCATACACCAATGGTTTGGTCCACCATAGACCCTTATTAGGGTGTATCTATCTTTCCCCTGTATAAATGTGTGTATTTATGTGTATTTTTACAATTCAACAACACAATTATAAAACAGACATGAAAAAGTGGTTAACATAGAACAAGTGATGTAAACTACAGTCAGAAAATCATGAAGATGCATTGCTCTAAGTGTCAAGTCATGATTGAGCTTGCAGTCTAAATATTACCCTTTAGCTCCATTCAACTGAGGCTTCAAAAATAGGTATGTATGATTTGCTGAGCAGTCATAATATATAAAGCATCAAATATTTTAATACATACATTATTTGAAAGTCAACCATTTAGAATAGCAGTAAATGATATAACTATATCCAAGTCAACTAAATTGTGATATTTTATGAAAATCATAAACATATCCAAACCTAGAAGACGTACATATAACACCAAGGATAAGATAACGATCTGAAAAAAAAGGGCAATTATTAGTTGAAAATGATAAGTTTTGTTTGAACTTAGTGAAGCAGAAAATATCAAAAAGGGGAAAGTTCAGCCCTCAAAAGTAATGAATTGCCTTATAGGGATAACTTTCTAATTGTACAATTTGTAAATGTTCTTCCAGCAATTTACCAATGAATTTTACATTTTCTGGAACATTTCCTCAGACCCAAGAGATCATAAGATATCTTGAAGGTAAATTTACTTAATTCTACCAAATGATGCAATATTAACTATAAAAGTGTCTTGTTTATTAAAATCATCCCTAATGAAAACTAAAATGATGAACATCATAAATGTACAATTATTTGGAGGCAGACAGAAATATATAAAATCTAGGGACTTGTACTGGAGATCCTTATATTTTGTCCAAACATGATGTGGAAACATCATGCTTTGGGGCTGTTTCTCTGCAAAGGGGCCAGGACGACTGAATCCGGGTACATGAAAGAATGAATGGGGCCATGTATCGTGAGATTTTGAGTGCAAACCT
>WMED01014414.1:0-14035 GCA_019650415.1 Pipa parva | reverse complement strand
GATATAGATAGATAGATAGATAGATAGATAGATAGATAGATAGATAGATAGATAGATGCTTTGCCATAAAATAAAAAACTCACACTCCTCTCCAGTTTCAGTTAGTACTTTACATTATAAGTGATGCATTACTCTTACCCTCTTATTAATATTCTGTGTTGAATATTTTACCATTTTAGTCCTTCCTGCTGTGTATCCCTCAACCTGATCTCATCATAGTGAGTATAATATAGGTGGTTTATGCAGAGGTAAAGAGTGTTTGGAGTAAACGAATACATACAAGAACAAGGATACAGTAGGTAAAAGATACAGTGAAGTGAATTACTGTTCTTTAATATGATGCGTTAGCTTCTAGGAAAGTATAATTTCACAAGGTTAATCTAAAGCATGGATATTGTGCCTTAGAACTGTTTAAACCAGTCTACTGGTTCTTCACATAGACCTCTGGAGTATGGATGGAGAAGTACAGCCAGCAGTTCAGCCAGAGAAGGGTAGGCAGGAGAACCTGTAAAGGACAGACCAAGAGAAAACGGCTCAGAATTAGATAATCAGGCAAATATGAGTAGAGAAGTGAATGTCAGCAGCACAAGAGATGGAACTGCACCAGGGATGGACATCACCATTGATGAGGAATGTAAAAAAATACCATTTGCGGTGTCACATCTCCCTAGAGCAGCAGAAATCCAGCACATCTCCTGCTTCTATTGCTATCATTACTGTGCAGTATTTAGCCCCTGGAGACTGCCACCTGGAGATATGACTAGTAAGTATAAAAGTCTATCTGAGTATGTTAATGCTGTCTCGTGCTGGCCACTATTATGATGTCTGAGATTAATTAATTTTCTGGTTGCTGGGGGGGTCAGTGACTCCTGCAGTATGCATTTGTACAACAAGACCCATTTGCACAAAATCACCAATTTCAGTTCTACTTAATGCAAATTCACAAATCCGATTGCTCAATAAATGTCCAACTCTCTGCTTCCTCACACTTAAGCAGAATGGCAACTGCCATTGGCATTGAACTATTGAATTATTACACTATTCCAGACCACATAATCTGTTCCTATAATTCTCAACCCCAACAGGTCCATCAATTAATTTTCTCCCCGGACATTTGGGAAAAGATCTGCAAAACTACAAAGCACAAACTACGAACCTTGCTGATTCACTTTGCTTAACTTTAAATACATGTACCTCGACATTCATCCAAAAACACATGACATCTAAACTCTTATTTAAAAATAGTAACATTTCCCTATAAAGACTTAGGGGGTAATTCATCAAGAAGCGAAGTGAGCTTTGATCCGTTCGGCTCACTTCGCTAATAGTAGTATGTGCATGCTGATGTCCTGTACGCGGACATCAGCATGCGCATACTACTATTAGCGAAGTGAGCCGAACGGATCAAAGCTCACTTCGCTTCTTGATGAATAACTCCCTTATAATCATGTAAATAATCATAGAGTTGTTTGTCGAGTAACAAGCAGAGGTTGGAGGCCTGACAGTGTTGTGTTGGTGTTTAATGGAGTTAGTCATTGGCATGAACCATATGTGCGGCCACAACTAATTTTGAAACAATGTGGGCTTTTAGAGGTAAGCTGTTTTCTGTAATAAACAAAAAAAATATAAAGCCTTTTAAACATTATTTTCCCTCAGATCTTCCTACCACCAGATGCTTCTTTTTGAGTCATACAGACACAGAGTTGTTGCCTTTTAATTAGAAATAAGAAAAAAAAATATATCCATTTATATTTAAACTTTGCTTAATCCCCAGAACGAACCTTCTAGCTCAATGGCTATCATAGCCTCTTATATCTGAAGCTGTCATGTGCTAAGTGACCCAGAAACTCACCTGTACTAACACATCCAGTTTTTCATGCATTCTTCTCAACCATATTGACATTTCTCTGTCACCGAGTCTGTGAGCCTCCAGTTAAAGCGTTTAAACTAAAGAATTCCACTTGTTCTTGACATTTTTCTGATATAGAAAGTGACCAATTGTCTGTGTTTGTGCACCTTTATAGTAAAATGTTACGCAGTTAAGATACTGTATCAAGATCTGTTGGTCACTCATTTCCCAGTATTCAAGGGAAAGGCCCCAACTATGGGTTTTTGCCAATTGCTTTTTTTATGCGTCAAAACTGAAATTATGTTCGAAGTGGAAAGAAAACATTTTACATAGAAAACCTACTTTCCTTAGTGCAAACATAATGAATAGAAAAAATACCTCTTTAGACAAAAGTTAAGTAAAGTAATTACAGATTTTGTAACACAAAAAAAGTTATGTTTCCTTTTAGAAATATGTTATATAATCTGTAATACAGGCTTCTTTCACCAACAGTATATTATTGGACTAAGAGTCTTTTTAAATAAACAAGCCTTCAATAAGTTTGTCCTCTCTTCATCGAGTTCCAAACAATAGTAAGTACAGGCAAGAAGGTACTCTACTGAGATAATGGACTATTGAAAGCTTTATAGCAGTACTGACGACACCTGGTTGCTTTATGCTGCAATGATTTGTTTATGTGAATATGTTTTTTTACCTGTTTCTCAATCTCACTATCATACCTTTATATTATGGAAAATTATGCATTCAGTTATGTTTGCTTTTAAATCAGGAGTTTCTCTGTGTCAAGGAATTCCACCACCAACCCCCTCATGACAAGTATATTTACGACTGCTTTCTATAGTCCGTTCTCTCAGTAGAATACCTTCTTGCCTGTACTTAGTATTGTCTGCAACCTGATGAAGGGAACATAGACCTCTCGAATGCTTGTTTATTTAAAAAAAGACTGTAAGTCAAATTTAAAAAAAGTATTGCCAAATATTGCAATATATATATATATATATATATATATATATATATATATATATATATATACTTGTAAATTAAGGTAAGACCTTGCATGGTCTTATAAACTAAAGCAAAACATCAATTCACTGTATATCTTTCAGTTTAACAGATTGTCTTCCTGATATCACTGCATGCTTTTACTGTAGAAAGAATATATATATAATGCTATGACATGTTACTTTTAGAATTGCTTTCTTTGATTAACTTTCCCTTAGTGATCCTTCATGATTGTTAGTAAATTTAATCTTTATATCTTCCCTATTCAATTGTTTTCTGGGTAGCTAGTAGCTAGACCAATGACTGACATTACTAGCCATCCTGTATTCCCCCGCTTTGGATTGCAGTGTGGCTAATTGTGTATATGGAATAGATATATTCTAATATACCCCTCGGCCTACATTACCCAAAACCATTAATGTGATCATCCCTTTAAAGTGGAAGCATATATCAACTTAAGGGTGCTTCAGGCCAGCTGCACCGAAGGGTATTAGCTCATGTACCTGATTAGATCTAAGGACCTTAGTAAGGTCAAGGACCTTGCTTGATAAAGGATGTTATTATAACATCCAGAACGTTCCATAGTCTGTTTCACAAAATGTAATAAAGGCAGTTTTACAAGGTTTATACATTCTGGATGTACGCTACATATATTTTTCTGATTACTGTTTAAAGTGGACACAGAGAAGAATTCAGTGACTAAGAATTTACTGCCATAGTGTTTACTGAGTTAAAAGAATGATGAGCTAAAAAATGAACATATTAATACAGGTTCAGTCCAATGGCTTAGGTAGGTTCTGTTGCAACCCTGCTGCAAAAAGCATCCCGCTAGCATGATGGGTGATATGCCCCTCCCTGAAGCATGATGCACCCCACTGTAGAAGGGATGGCTGTGGATCACTGGATCACTCTATGCCAGTGTTTCATTAACAGGAAAAGGTTACTGCTTAAAAGATAAGGTATAGTGACTGATAGTGAGAAGTAATATAGGAGTTATCGGGCGCTGGGAGTTCCTCTGATAGAAGGTTATTTATAGAACCTTTAACAGAATAAACACAGAAATTCATTTCAGCAACAAGATCACAGTGTGCACTGACAGTAATATACTTGCAAAGGCAACAGTCCTGTAAAATGTTCAGTGCAGTGAAAGATGTTCATAAAACCAGCAGAAATATATGGGGCTGACTTTGCAAAGTGATATCCTTACACTGACACTTAGTTCCCTTGAGTTCCGCATACCTTCTCTGTAATTTACTTACCCAACTTATGGGGTTATTCATCAAATACGAGTGTATGTTCCTAAATACTGCAGTAAACTATTCTATAGGGTGAGCCAAGTACCAGGACAACCTTTTATTTCAGAAACAAAAGGGAAAATGAAATATCTGAATACCCCACCAAGTAATTTCTATCAAATTTCTTTATCCTCTGCTCAAAAAAAATTGGCATATTTATTGAAAAGCAGGGAAAACAAATTTTAATTGGAAACAAAATCAATTGTAACAACACCCAAAATAATTTTAATGTTGTTAGAAACATTTGGTTTCCATTCTCTACCAGACAGAAGTCTCCAACAATCCTAAAGAAAAAGATAAAATATGGCTGTACACACCAAAAGAGGTTAATGGATGATTTACCCTTTAACTGCATATTTTGTAACAGTGCAAAACAATGTTTCAGGGAGACACAGCCTCTCTTCATCTCCAACAACACGCGGACATCAGCGAGCGCATTAAAGGGATTCCAGTCTCGGCGAGGCAACTCTTTTGCTCTGGCTGAGACGGGAATCCCTTTAATGCACTCGCTGATGTCCGCGTGCAGGACATCAGCGAGCGCAGATCAGTCATTCCGAAGTGAGGCGATCACTCCGCACCTCACTTCGGACTATAGTGAATTCCCCTAAGTCTTTAGCTATAATACTATTACTGTTAGCTCACTGAGGATAATATGAGTTGTTGCTCAACAAAAGCTAGATTAATAGTGAGTGCTACAATTTCAGTGTCTAGAATTTATATTATCTTCAATACCATCCCTAAGGATATGTTCTAAAGTTATTGGTTATACTTAAGTGGTGACCTAATAACATGTATAAATATATTAGGGGTCAGTACAGAGATCTTTCCCATAGTCTCTTTATGCCATGAATTGTAAGTATACCAATGAGCATCATAGAAGGGGGTTCTTTACTGTAAGAACAGTGAGGTTATGGAACTCTCTGCCTGAAGAAGTTGTCATGGTTAATTCCATGAAAGAGTTCCAAAGGGATTTTCAATTTAGAGCTGTGTATACTGGTCTTTCTATATTCGACTTAACTTCTGATAGACAAATCTCAACTTGCATATACATTTACTTAACTCATATACATTGCCGATAGTTATCTATTGTTTAACCTTCATAACATTCCTAAATATAGCTTTTTGATTTTTGTTGGTTTAACTTACAAACGTTTGTACATATATTATATTATTATATACCTTTGCAGTTATTCAACAGACTTAACATGCATAACATTCCTGGGTATCTTAAATTTTTGTTAGTTTAACTTAACATACATTTCTAACACCATTGTGACTAACTCCATTAACTGTAAAGTTTAAACTGTGTGTACTGGTCTCTCTGTATTTGCTTTAACTTTCTAAGTACTCTGTCTGTTGAGTGTCTTGTTTTGGTTACTACATTGCTAATCTTAGGGTATTCCCAGATAAGATGAGCTGAGTGTGTGGTATTTTTGGTTATTTTGTTTGCTTTAGGTGTATAGTGTTGTTTTCTGAGTGTTGTTGGAATCTCTACTATTACTATACGTTTTGACCAGTTGTGATATATCTATTGTTGTATTGGAAGTCTTTAGATATAAATTAGTAGACGTTTACTTTCTCTGTGGTAGGTTCTTCTGGGACTTACGGTTTGTGTCCATATACCTGGGAAAAAAAGGGGGTTCATAGAAGGATCAGGGTTAACTTTTGCATTGGGATAAAGTGTTCATTGGCCCTTTATTTCAGAATAAGTCTATTATTGAGATCTAGAGAGTTTTGGTGTATTGTTGGTTCACTTGATGTTTCTCTGGTTTGGTGTTGTTGGTTCTTCTTGTGAATCTTTATTAAGATATTGTAATACTTCTGGAATTTCGCTTGGGTCCTTAATTATAATGAAGAGTCCTTTGGCGTGAAATAGTAGTTTGAACGGGAAACCCCATCTGTATGGGATGTTCATAGCGGTTAAGGCTGTAAGCAGGGGTTTTAGGTTCCTTCTCTTTTGTAAGGTTAGTGGTGAGAGGTCTGCAAAGATCTGAGGTTTAATTCCGTCCACCTCTGTGGGGTTGTCTCTGGCTGCTCTTAGGATGTTTTCTTTGGTATGAAAGTAATGCATTTTTATTACTATGTCTCTGGGGGGCATGTTTGTATTTGGTTTTGGCCTGAGAGCTCTATTAGCCCGGTCCATTAACAATTCCACTGGTGGTGTATCCAGTAAGAGCTTTTGGAATTACTTCTGTAGAAATGGTTCTAGTGGTGTGTCCTCTGGTATATTTTTTATTCTAAGATTATTGCGTCTTGTTCTTTTCTCTAAATCTTCATGGGAGTCTTGTAGTTCCCGGAATTGTTGTTGAAGGTCATTAATCTGTGTTTGTAGAGTTTGAGTAGATTCCTGGGTAGTGGTCTGTATTTGGTCTACTTGATGTATTCTGCTGTCCATTACTTTTAATTCCATTTTACGCTCTGAAATGGAATTTTTTATTTCTGCTCTAATATCTTCTCTGAATCCCTGGATGAGGAATTTTAGATCGTTTAGGTCTTTTTTGGTACAGGGCGAATTTTCATCGCTAGGGTTTGGATCCTCTGGCGTTGGCGGATTTCTGTTAGTTTTCGATGTATTTGTTTTAGCTTTGAAGAAGTCTCCTGGGGCTTCCACAGTTGCTGTATTTTTCTGTCTACCCCCTGTCATTTTTTTGGAGACTCAGGTATTTGTTGTTGAGAAATGATTGGTAGAAGATTTATTAGGTATATCTCTTTGAGGTTTGGGTCACAGTAATTCTGTGTTTAGTCCACTCCACCTATAGTGTGTTTTAATGAGTGGTCTGCTGTGTTTGTCCACTGTACCTTTAAATAGTTGTTAATAGGTGGTCTGCTGCGTTTGTCCACTGTACCTTTAATTAGGTCTTAATAGGTGGTTTGCTGTGTTTGTCCACTGTACCTTTAATTAGGTTTTAATAGGTGGTCTGCTGCATTTGTCCACTGTACCTTTAATTAGGTTTTAATAGGTGGTCTGCTGTGTTTGTCCACTGTACCTTTAATTAGGTTTTAATTCATGGTCTTTGGAGAGTGCAGGTTGCAATTTGGCTGACAAGTGTCTAGTGCTGCCGAGGTATAATTTATATGTTACTGGGGCTGTTTTCCCCTGCACTGTGTTCAAGCACTCAGGGGGATCGTTTTGCTCTTTTTAATTTGTGCTGTGTTAGGAGCTGCAGTTTTCAGAACAGTGGCGAGTCTCCACCGGCCTGCTCTGTTCCCACGTTCTCCTGAGCCCTCCCTCTAAGTCGGGTGCTTCCCTGACAGGGCCTTAGCGCCTCTTCTCTAGCAGTGCAGTGCCTCTCCTCTAGCAGGGCACTCGGCTCTCTGCTCTTTATGTTCTGTGCCCTGGGGTGATTTCTGCCCAACCTGCACTGTACCTGGGCACTTGGGGGGGGGGAGTCGCTTGATTTAAGCTTGTGTTGGGAGCCGCGGCTCAGAGACTGTTAGTGCTTCACTAACCTGCACGGCTCCTGTGCTCTCCCTGGCCTTCCGATGCTGCAGTCTTTCCAGTGCCTCAGATACTCCGGTACCCGGTCTGCCCCCCGCCTGCATTCTCTCCTTCTCAGCATGGCTGTCCAAGGTATGTGGGCTGTGTTTGGGTGCTGTTGTAGGCTCACTTTTTAGGCTTTTGTCAGGAGACTCGTGGTTAAGCTTCCATCTTCCCCGGCAGTCATGCCACGCCCCCCCATAGTTTAGTATTTTTAACACATAATAGTGAAGAGTTAAACATAGAATACGTTCCTACCCATATGTCTTTAAATGTGAAAATGGTAGCTCTTCTAAACCATACACCTAAATACTTTAAGATGTTATCATGCCCATTAAAGCATTAAAGGAGAACTATAGTCAGATTACATCTTTTGATATGCAGTACTATACCTTAGTGAGAAGCATTTCTCCCCAATAGATGTTTCATGTGACACAGAATGATTGAGTAGGCAGCACTGATAAACTCCCACACCAGGGAATGTGTGTGTGACGTGTACTGGCCAGTTTTCCATGAAAGGGAACCCTCCTCCAGACATTTTTGCCCTATTTACTACTCAACGCCTGCTCAAAAGTTAGCTTTCCTCTGTGATCTCCTGTTTTCCAAATGTAAACAATGATGCCAAAAGGTCAGCACACTGCTTAACCAATAGCAGTCAGGTATCTTTTTCTTCACGTGTTTCCAAACTTAGGAGGAGGAGGACAAAATGTCAGCTCTCAGGAAAAATAATTAAGGGAAACAAACTTCAAGTATTATTTCTTCCCTAAATATTTTTTTAACGTGTCAGCAATTGGCTTAGTATAAAGGAGTTTTACATGTATGCGTGCGGTTATATCAGCACTATAGTGCTCCTTTTAACTCTTTTCATCATTTTCATTTCTTTGGCTTTATGTGCTTCATTCTAGATTTCTAAATTCATAGCAATTGAAATACTAGAATGTGTTAAAATTACTAATAATCTAGTTTATTACCCTGCTACACTAAATGCCCAACCTGTCTCATGAACCGAGTCTTTCATTTTGAACAAGAAGTTTTCCCCCTTCTATTTCTATATAAAGTTCATATAAATATTTCACTCTCCTTACTTATTATAGTCCTATAAATCTTAGCTCATTCTTCTCTATTTTTAATTCTTTGCAGTATATGCAATGCTCCCTTAACTTTTCCATGCTAGTATTTCATTTCAGGTCAACACACCTAAAAGGGTTCATTGAATGTGTCATTGTAATTATTATAATGCCCCAATGGAAATTGGTAAAGGCTGCTTTTTTTTTTTTTTTTGACAGGTTTTGCGGTCCATTTAAGGTCTAATTTATATGTATGACTTAATATGGTTAAGATTGCTCCTAGAATTTACTATGAGGTGATAGTAGCTGTTATTATAATCATATGGAGATACTGTAAAAAAACATTTTACTTTAATTGTTACTGGATGTAATAAACACTTTCTCTTATCATATGCTTACAGACATCTAATAATTAACTGAAGAATGGAAAGAAGCACTATGTGTGTGCTCAGTTCATCCTTAATTCCTATTCACAAAAATGAATTATACAGTTATAGGAATAGGTGGTTCTTTTTGGTTCTAGATCACTGAGGGGGTTATTCACTAAAGTCCGAATTGTTGTGTATAGGTGTGAATTCACCAATAAAGACAGTCGCAATAGGCTGCTACTGTCGCAGTAGCGACTTTATTATGGGATAATTGTTGCAATAATAACATTAAAAAATTGTCGCGACTTTACAATGGGAAAATTGTCACGGATTTGCTATGGGAATCCACTGTTTGAGAATTCGACAGTCGAATTCGCACCTTAGTGAATAACCACCCAAAAAGCATACAATTTATTACAAAAGCATCAGGAAGAAATGCCCTCTAGACTAGGATATAATGGCTCATTTCTGCTTAAGTGTTTATACTACAAAATGTATTTTTTAAGTTAAATTTGTCTATTTTATTGGTTTATGTTTGTTTTTTCCTCAATGCTTGCTGCAGACATTGGGCATAATTACTAAAGTCAAATTGAATTTCGTTTTGAAATTGAAGAATTCTGCCACAGATATATGTTAGAGAAGTCTCTGATAGGTTGTGAGTGCGGTCTCAATATAAGCTGGAGGCAGATAGCTGAACTCGCTGACACTCATTCCCACTGTGTTACCAGTTGCATGTAGGAAGGATACAATGGTAGTGAATCAGGTACTTTTTAATGACTTTACCTTGAAGAATGACATGCCATGCGGTCAAAACACAATGCTGCTGCACACTGAAGGATATATCTGCTCACAGTCACAATGGAGGACAAAATGAAGAAGCAGGATGATGATGCAACAGATAGAGGAGGAGATAGAGAAACAATGCACCATGGGTAAACTAGTTAAAGAAGCATAATAGAAACCCAGCTGGTTTAAAAATGTTCGTGATAGAACAGATGAACAAAAAACTCTTAGGAGGTGAAAGGTTTCTAAAATTACAACAAAGAGAAACATTTTGGATATTTAAAAGTAACAGCCTAACCCCCAATGGACTAAACATTGATCTGGACCTTGCAGCCTTTTAATATCCTTATTGATCCACCCTACAATACTATTAACAATAAGGAAAGTTTATTTTTTCCCCAAAAAATTTTTTAATCACATTTAGTCAATCATAAAGTTTTTTAATAAACACATTTATTTTCAAACCATTTTAATTTTATCCAGTATGTGTATCTTTTTATCATATGTATAATGTTTTATTAGTTTTATTGCATTGTCCATTATTTACATACAATCTTCTTTTGTGTGTATCGTTAATGATTTTAGGTTTTTGTATCCTGTGTTATTATCAGCTATATGTTCCTTATCTTTTACATCACCAATAGGTTAGAAAACTGCACTTGCAATAAAGGACTTTAATATCTCTTCATTGGACATTAAGTCCCCAAAGAACCTGGCTTATTTCTGCTTGTGGCAAAGTTCTTCACTTAGGAACAGAGCGGCTGGAACGCACTAGAGCCCTGCGTTCTGCCGGCCTGTCTCTGGGGGAACGCCCACAAGAGATACGTCATTGACACAGAGGCTTTTGGGATATCTGCTTGTGGCAACGTTTATCCGGGCACTGAATGGCTGGAACGCATTGAGTCTTCAGCGTCCACCAGGCTCTTCCAGGTGAACGCCCACATGAGATGCGTCTTGGCGTCTGATGCACGGCACGTCATGACGTCAGACACACGCGACGGACGCAGTGACGTCACACGCGTACGACACGATCAATACCGCATTTAAGGACTGACAAGAACGCCGGCACCATTATTCATTATTTTTCTCCTGAGGAAGCTGCGGTTTCTAGCGGCGAAACGCGTTGAGAAGTGAATCATTGGACCTTAAAGGGACACCTTTTTTAATGCTGATTGCTGGATATAATAGATCATTTTATATCCTAATACCAGTGGGTGAGCTCTTCCTTCCTGTGTCTGTGAGACTGACTTGAGGAAGCTAATTTAGCCCTATGTGCTCTAACCAAGCACTTTTTCTGGTAAGTGCACACCTAAGGAGGGCCACCGGTATATACTGCATGTGTTCCAATTGGATGCAGATAAAGGAATAAACATCACCTTAGTGCCATAGTCAGCACTGATTCTTGGAAACCTATTCCGGTTTCCGGCACGAACTTATATTCATATCACCTGTATCACTGATACACGCTTATCTAATTTTTATTATGGTCACTACAGTCACTTGTGTCACTTACATGTGAATTAAACGTTATCACACTAGGGAGAGTTCTTCCCTATCGTACCATTTTCTCTTGCCAGCACAACCACTTACTTTTCATTAAGGAAAATTTTTCATCACCATCGTATTTCTGAGGTATTTTTGGCAGTTACATCCCTACGTGGACTGCTAGCTGGACTTCCATTGAGACTACCCAAGGTTTTGGTTCATTATATGTATATTTCTTTTTATTATCCTTGTTTCATTATTTCACATTAACGTTACTTGTGCTTACAAGAAACATTTTTAACTTTACACATTGCATTTGTACTAATAGGGCGCTGTACACTTTGGGCTCCCTTTCAGTTGTCCATCCAATAGTTAAAGAAGCAGCATGAAACACAATAAAAACAAGATACTGAAAACCACTAGGTGGCAGCATTGCACAACATAAATGAATACAGCCTTGTATAACATATATAAATGAACTTACATGAACTGAATAGCCAATGTATGACCAAATAACATGGAATATTAAAGCTGTAACAGCATACAAAGAGAAAAAAGTTATTTTTTTTACCAACATGCACTGACCTCGTCTCCTATTTACTAAGACCCTTTTTAGGTTTCCGGTACTTGTTATCTCTGAATATCCTTATCGCCAAAATATAATGATATCGATACCATTGATCATTGTTCCAACAATTTTATCACGACATTAACTAAAGTAGTCGTTTGTTTTTTCAGTCAATTTCAGCTACATCACATTCCACCACTCTCTGGGTGGCGTTATTCATTATTTTCTATGGGCTCTGAGTGTGATTTTAGTTTCTAAGTTATGTTTGTTGAAATAGCATAGATAAGGTTGTTGATACAGACATCGATATACATATGGATATCGATATTGAAAAGTTAACTTTTACATTTAAATTTACAGTTAAATCCATGAATGCTATATAGTGTTAAGTGATATCAATATCGATAAACGTACCCCCTTACTTCACCGCGATAACATAAACTTTGCAGCTTGATAAATAGCTAACAGCGTAATGACCCAAATTCACCAAAAATAACAGCGATAGCTGTCAAAAATGGCGATAATGAGGTTTTTGACTTTAGTAAATATGCCCCGCATATCTACTTCCTAGACACACAAACAAACAGTGCAATTGTTTTCATTAGAACTATCAACTATACATCTTTAAGAGTTGCCACCATGACCCAGCCCAAGGCAAAGCAAATGTACATTTAAATTAAAATATCATGTTTTCTAAAATTCCTTCAGAGTATCTGAAAGTGTTAAGTGTACAATAAATGTAACTGCATTATGAGCAATGTTATTGGTGGTGTTATTGTTCCTTTAAATATAATCTCTTCTTCTGATCTTAACTGAGAATCGCTAAACGGTCCAAGATAAAGCATTAGGACTAAATCACTAGGAGTGGAAACACAACGTTTTAAATACAGTACCCTTTCTCTCCAGAATAAATTGAATATTATACAGTATATACTAGTGGAATTTAAAAAAAAATGTAAATCTATTTGTCTGGGGTTATATAAGGGACTAATGTAAAGCAAAACCTGCAAAGACTGAGATTTCATCCTCCCATAAATTTGATCCCCTCCAGTGTATGATACTCTCTCCAGAATATTCTGTTTGATGTTTTTTAACCAGTGCATATTGACTTCCTTGTCCTACCCCAAAGCCATGTGCATTAAAAATAACTTTGTCATGGGGGATTTCATCAAAAGATTTCTGGCAACCTAAATAAATAATGCTTTACGCATTGCTATTATCAGGTTCACAGACTCCTTTCTACAGAACGAAATGTAATGCTGCCAGAATTCTACTAAATGAAATGCTACCATCATCATCTCCTAATTATTTCTCATCAATAACTGTATTTTTAAGTCGAACGGTACGTTTTCCTTTGCTCTAAAGGAGTGAATGCCCTAAGGGGATCTTAAAGACTGGAATGCTTAATTTTTCTATTTCAGTTCATATAATTATATTTCAATCATTTACCTATTAGCTCTTTCATAAAGTATGAGTGTCTGAAAAATGACAAACAGTCAGATCAAGACAATATCTTGTGAGACTCCACTGGTGGCGTTGAGAAACACAGCAACAATTTCTAAACAGAGTATGTTGGATGCATGTGTGTGTAAACCAGGTGCTTGTGATCTTATCCACCCTACCTGATTACTCCAGGGCTAATTTCATCTAAACTCCATTTATTAATTTGACATATTTTAGTCCTACAACCTGGGTGGTACAAATAGTCAGGTTAGGGTCTTGGCAGGATTACCATAAATTATAAACAATTGACTCCTCTCACAATAGCACATGTAACTGAGAGGAGAATGAGAAGTAATGTAAGGTAACACTGTATCGTAAAACACAAGTAAGGGTTTTCTTTCATCCACCTTAACAATCACCACCGGAGATCTCCTTTAAATTCCAGCAAATACAATTTTTTTTGCCAAAAAATACAGCATAGAATTTCTGATGGTCTCCCTCCACAGGTAGTATATCAGATCAGGGTTATTTGCACCCTAGGGGACAATTCCAAAATGTGCCCCCCCCCCCCCAAGAGTCACCTCTCCATTGTGCACCATATAGTGTAGCAGTACCCCCATATAGTGCACTAAAGCACAGCAGATAAAGTGCTACAAGATAGTGTGTAGCTCTGAAATTTTCCTTTCTCTCACCCACC
>WMED01014413.1:0-14035 GCA_019650415.1 Pipa parva | reverse complement strand
ATTTCATGATTGCACTATTTCAAATTATTCTAATTCGTTGACCAGCACTTGTACTTGGATTTAATCAAGATAATGGAAAGTGCAGACCATAAATATAATCTTTTGTATTGGATATCATGGAATTGCCTTCGGTAAGTGTGTATCCCAGATTTTGGTGTAAGCAGTAAACTGCAATCAATGCAGTTGTTGTGGTCTGTTTAAATACTGCATAGAATTTTAGCTGAGCTTCCAAACAAGATAAGTGCAGAAAATAATTCAGATAACACAAATTGATTTTATGTTGCGCAGTGTCTGGAAGAGATGGGCAGAGAGGTGTAATTTGTGCCCTGTATGTGCATGCGGTAATTGGATTATTAATGATTTTTTTTTTTTATAGGGGCAGGATCTTGTCAATAAATAATAATTATGCGTATTTACAGCAAAGTGGCATGGATTTATACTTTGCTGTATTCAATAAGCCCTTCATGCATGGCAGAATCTTCAAAGACAGGCAAACCTAGTTAAATGTTTTAACACATATAAAATACTCTATAAATGGCTTTTAGAATGATCAACACAAGTGGAGCAGGCATTTTTCTTTAAGCAAACTGTTATGGTTTGGGTCATCATCGAATTCATTTATGCGTTCATAAAATGACAGTGTCATGAACTGATATAATTAAAAGCAGATAACTTCTTTTAAAAAAAAAACATGGTACTACCGTATATACTCGTGTATAAGTCGAGAAATTTTAGTAAAAAAAATCATTTAAAAGAGTATAGTCGACTTATACACGAGTCATGCTGTTGTCTTTCCTAGATAATTGTTGCCCCTCGATTATTTGATAATTACCGGCAAAAATCGAGAGGATAATCGTCATCGTGTTTCTCCTCTTCCTGCTGTTTGATTGGAGTCATTTGTGTCAGTGCAGCATAACATATGGTCAAAACTGACCAGCTGCAGTGAATCGTCATTTAACATTTATTTTCTGTTCTCAAATGAAAAATGATTCAAACTGAATAACAGCAAAGCAACAAAGTTATTCAGAATGCCCCTGTAAATTGTCCTATAACATTGGCAGCTAAACATATTGTTACACAGTGTGCATCAATGAAGGCTTACCTGGTGACCTGCTGTTCCATCAAACTCAGCTCCCTGCTACTGGGATCCGTTCTTGCCTTTCTCCTTTACCAGCTGCAATGCCAGTGGGCTCGGCTCTGTCACAGCATGTGACCCTGTACTTTAAGAAGATATTGCCACTGCAGGGAACCATCACTCGTGCATTCCACCCCCATATTGCTGTACATTTGGAAGCTTACCGCCAACAGAAGCAGAACGCCAGCCGGAAGTTGTTACTCGCTGCCATGGTAACAGCCGGCTGGAGTACCTGTACAGAATAGCAGTCTCGGAGCTGCGCATTCTCACTAGGGAGATGTGACTGCACCTTAGACACGGCTCAACCACAAAAGCAATTTTAATATCACATTGCAATTCATCCTGTCATAAGTCACCAATTCATCATCAATTAGTTGATATCAATTAAATTCCTCCACATTCACTTGTCTATTTAACTAAATCAACATCACTTTCAAATCATATCCTAATGTCAAAAAGCAGATCGTATTTTAAATTCATTCTATCCTCAACCGGCACAATCTTTAAGCACTCCAGCACCGCTTCAAATCCCATCTATAATAACGCACTAAGGAGCGTCAGACGTCATCACACATACCAGGAAGCGCGATAGATAGCCGCATCCATCCACAATACTTTACACTAACTGGCACCTCCCATAAGTACTGAAACTAAACAGCTCATGAACCACATTTCCCACTGCACCTTAGATATGCCTCTGCCATCCTGAGTGACTGCACCATAGACACGTCTACCACCGGTCAGAAAAGCTTTTTTTTTTCTTTCTGAGTACCGTAATTACTCGTGTATAAGTCAAGTATACTATTTTACATGATATACGGTAAATGAGAATTTTGCTCTATCACAGTCTTAATTAGGAAATGTGACCACCCCTTTCTCCATAGTTGTCACCCCCCAAGTTGACGGGGCGGGACATCCAAAACTCTTGCCTTGCATATTCTTCCGAGTTCAAAAACCTGCCCCAGAAGGACTCCATTAACATAAATATTAATGTCCCTGACAACTGACAGAGAGAAAATCCTGCCATGGAAACCAATTCTTATTCAATCAGAGAAGGAGACTGACAAAGTATGCTAACCTGTGTTCAACCTTTAGTTATCCTTTAAGCTGTCTGTAGCTTTGGAACAGTATGGTGTATTCACATGAATTCCCTGCTGTCTATGATATCTTCTGAGCATGGCTAGGAAATACAGCTGTATAATGAAAAGCCAGCAGGTGCAAGGATTGGTAAACCGAAAACAATAAATAAGAGTTCCTTATACTCCATCAAACTGTTAGGAGCTGCATTAAGTATGTGATTATTGGGGCAGACAGAGCAGTCTTGTGCTCTATAAATCTGCTACAGATAATTCATACGCACAGTTTTTCCACCAGTTGCTCAATATTGTTACATTGGTTCCTCCATTGTTGGGAATAACAACACACTGTTTTAGAATGACCCATAACTATGGACAAGATGTCTTTTTGTAGGTGTCTGTGTTACCGTTTAAATAAATACAGTGTTACACTGCTGTGGCATACACTTCTTAAAATAGTTCCTTTTTCTTTATATATATATATATATATAGCTCCTATAGGGTGAATATTTCAGATGCCAAACAGCTCGTTACACTCGTTGCACTTTCACAGGTGATTTATGGCTTTTGCTCCTACAGGAGTTTATTCTCTAAAGTCCAAATTGTTGCATAAGGTGTGAATTCGCCAGCTAAAGACAGTTGCAATAGACTGCTGCTGTTGCAGTCGCATCTTTATAATGAGAAGATTGTCACAGCTGCAACTTTAAAATTGTCGCAGTCACGACTTTACAATGGAAGAATTATCGCAGTCGTGGATTTGCTATGGGGATCCACTGTTAGAGAATTCGACAATCGAATTCAGACTTTAGAGAATAACCCCCTATCAGTCTCTTAAAACCTAGAGCAAGAACATTTTATTTGACCAGGGGTGTACTAATAGGGGTTTATTATATAATATTGCATAATAGGGGTTGTACATTGGGATTCAGACCCAAGTGCCAAGGCATTTAGTTACACCACTGTATTTAACTAATAACTATAAACATAAATTTGGTTCCGAAATATATTGCTTTTAATTCTTCAGGTCAAAATGTGCATTCCTTAAATGTTACTAAAACAATGTGGAGGTTTCCCTAGGATGATGATAGCTGGATTAAAATTATGTTACTGGTAAGAAAAGCGAAACAATGAGAGACAGACAACTATATATACAGTATGTATATGTTTGTTTTGGAATACATAATGAAGTATAATTAAATCTCTGACTTTACATCCTATTTTTTTTTTTTTTTTACTGGGCTGTAGTTGCATTAAATGAATATCATGCCAGTTACCTGTTTGGGGTATTTCATCAACATCTTTTATAGTGCGAAGCAGAATAAGTTATTTTGTAAGACATAAGTACTGTATATTGCCATAAGAGAAGTTTTTTTGCATGCAGATTTTTCCTGGATAATGTAAATCACAGAGCTGATCTACATTTTAAAACATTAGTGTTTCAGCTTTGAAAGATAAAGCAGATTTCAGGAATCACGATTGTTAACAATAACCAATGCATTTTTATATTTCATCCTTTGACAGATGCTTAAAATAACCCTCTATTTTTAAAGTGCACCTGTCACCTCAAAACACTAATACTAATTTAGGTTGTAATAATGAAATAAACATTTTTGTAAATATATATATATATATATATATATATATATATATATATAAAATGTAACTTTATACAGCATTTTTCTCTGTCATCTTCCCTGTCCACCTGCCTTTTCTTTCCTGGGTTAGATGATGATGATTGACATTATAGCTCCTCCAATCAGATAGATTCCTGCTAGATCATGATTTGAGGGATATGTTTGTTGGAGCTGTAATGTCAATCATCATTTATTCCTGTCCACCCAACACTCAGGAAAGAAAAGGCAGGCTGACAGGGAAGATGACCGAGAGAAATGCTGTACATTTTTAAAATACATATACTGTATATTTACAAAATGTTTATTTCATTAGTACAACCTAAATTAGTATTAGCTTTGAGGTGACAGGTCCACTTTAAGCAGTTACTGGAGCTGTATCAAAGATTTGCATTCCACAAAAACTGGAGCATACTGACTGATAGATATAGATCTAAAGTGCAGATTCAGAAACGCTTAATACTTTTTATTCCATCAATCTTATTTCCATCTTCAGCTGCCAATAGGTGCACTGCAAACCACAACAAATAGATGATCAGTATGTTTTTATTTTATTGGGAGTGAATATAGAATATACACAATGGGAGTAGGTTTTAAACTCGGTAGTCGGTAAGCACCCGATAAACCCCGGAGCTATCTGGAAGGAAAATGTTTAAAGCGGCAGGTGCTCTATCTTAAGGTAAGATTTAAATAGTTTCTGCTTAGAATTTTGAATGATTATATTCAGCAGTTTTGAATGTTTAACATTATTTGATATGTACGCAGATAGTGAATTGCATCCTAGAGATGTCACAACCTGAAATGTTTCATTTTTTCTTATTTAAAATCTTGAATCTTATCATTCCTAATCTCAATATTTTACCTGTTTAAAGTTACCTTAAAATGACAAATGTTCTACCACTTTGTTTTAAACCTTTGTCTCTTTTTTTTCAATTTTGGTTTTTATTTGTTTTGAAACAATTAACAAAAAGGAAAATGAAAATTAGTTACTTTGCAAACATATTATAACATTCCACAATTAACTGTAAACAGCAAGTGTACATATATTCCCTCTTGTACACTCTTGTATTGTTTTTATACAATAAATTTGTCTCCTTTTTTGACCGTTATCCACTCCTGGCTTTGCTTTTTGTCTTATTTAACCCAATGCAATTAACCAAAGCTTTTCTGCATAACTTTTTGCTCTAAAAGGCTGGGATTTTGATCAATTTCCCCACACTTTTATGGCTTTAAGGTGTTATTTCAAATTCTTTACATATGTGAGCCTTTAAAGTTTTACTAGTGGATAGCGTGAGTAGATGGGAGCAGTGATGGAGAGATGTGTATGGTATATGGTAAATCAGGTGGGCAGTTAAATGAAGAGGAAAGTCTTGGGACCACTCTTCTCTTTCCTGCAGAATAGTTTACCTCCCTCCTCCTCCAGACACACCAGACAATCTCTGTTTAAAACCTTTTCCCACATAATTTCCCTTTTTACTCTGCTGTTACTTGCTGCAAGGGATATTTCCCCTAATCCTGGCCCTTGTTGCATACCCATTTCAATCCACCCTTGCTTCTCCCCTCTTTACTTCCCATACATCTCTCCCAGCTAACCTAATTCCCATTTCCACTCTCCCAACTTCCTCACTTCCTTTCTCCAGCTCACTCCTTAATCCATGCTCCTTGACTAGTAATCTCCAGTTCATTTCATCTCCTAGCGCTAACAGAAACTTGGCTCTCCCCCCATGATGCTGTTACTGAGGATTCATTGACTTGTGGATGGCTCTCCTTCTCCCACACTGGAGTTGGACTTCTCCTTGCCACCAGCTGTTGCTTTGAATGCATCAGCATCCTTCCCTGTTTCTCATTTTCTTCCATCGAGGTTCATGCTGTCCAACTTTTCTGTCCACTAACTTTACATGTTGCTGTCATATACAAGCCACTCTCTTTGCCTCCTTACTTACCAACTTCTTCTTATATTTTGAGTCCTGGCTCTCCTCTTTTCTATTGAGTGATAGTCCTGCACTAATTATGGGCAACTTCAACTGCCATATTAATGATTCCTCTCTGCCTTGGCCTTCACATATTCTTCATTTCATCTCCTCATTTGACCTTCAAAAGTGAACCAACTCCAACACCCACAAGGATGACCATTATTTACATTTGTTTTTTTACTAAAAATGCCTCTCTCTGCTCTTAATATCTGTTCTTTCCCTCCTTCTGATCATCACCTTGTAAACTTTTCAATATCTCATTCTTCTCTTCCACTTCTTCTAACCCCCAAAGTCTTTAGTTGCAATACATGTGCTGTTGACCCATAGGCTTTCTCTTCTGCCCTCTGCTCCAGCCTCTCCACATTTGTCCCCTCCTCTGATCCTGATGCTCTGGCTACTTCCTATAACTCAATTCTATCTACTGTTATTGATTCATTTTCTCCCCTGCAGCCTCAACCTACTCATATCTATGTACACTTTGTTACTGCACTTGTTACCCTTCTCTCTGTTTGTGTAAGCCTTCCTCATATTTAGAGTGTAAGCTCTATGAATCAGGGACCTCCATCCTTTTGTTTCAGTCATGGCGTGGCACTTAGGGCAAAAATTGTTAATGTCGAAAAGACCGATCTTGGCTTTCCAAGTTTATCCTGCGAGATTTTGTGTTGAGCCCATAAGATTATCGCTCAGATTTTTCGATGGAAAGGTAGCCATACTACTTATGCAAGTATGGATACCTGTCCATCAAAAAATCCAACTGAAAAACTCGAGCGATAATCTCGCGAGATCAACTCAAAAAGCCGAGATTGGTCTTTTCAACGTTAGTAACTTTCGCCCTTACTTTGTTGCATATTCATGATTATATGCTTGTAATTTGCTTCACTTGTTATTTGTTAAACACTTTCCCATGTCTGTATTATAATTGTATTGGATTGTACAGCACTGCACGGTGCAATATAAATAAAAATATACATATATACATACATTTTATTTGTTATAAGGGAAAATAGATATACTGGAGAAGCAATATTGATTGTTGTGTGGTTATTTTTCTGAAATTACAAAGGCTTTTACTAATTAAATCAATTTCTTCCTTTGCAGCTGTTGTTATACTGTAGACTGGAAAAGTGTTTATTTAGTATTGAGAAAATTACCTCCATAATTTTATAATCAATATACAGTATATAGTCAAATGTAGTTTTAAAGTGTAAGTAAACCCTATTTATAAAGTTTGCCCCATTAAGGTATTGTAAAGTATAAAAACAATCAGTAAAATCCTGTCTCACCTCTTCACTCTGCAAGACTTGTAATCCCTCTGTAAAATATTCCTCCTTCCTGTAGTGGAGAAGGTCACACAACCACCCCTCTCACATTCTCTGTCTTAAAAACCGACTCCTTCCTAGTCAGAATTCAATGCTGCAGCATTGTAGCAGTGAGAGGAAAGTATCAGATTACTAAACATGCACTAGCAGAATGAGTCATTGTGTGACCTCATTAGGGGTGGGGCTTCTCGGCACTATACAGGAAGCAAGTACACACAATAATGCAGGTGAGACAGAATTGCAAGATTAAAAGGTGAGAACTGAAAAACAAAATAATTTTTACTTTTCAATGTTTTAAGATTATCTTTATACATTATAAATATAATATATACAGTGGTGTGAAAAAGTGTTTGCTCCCTTCCTCACTTCCTGTTTTTTTGCATGTTTGTCACACTTAAGTGTTTCGGAACATCAAACCAATTTAAACAATATGTAGCAATAACAACCTATGAAGGAAGCGCAGATATATTGGTTGCACTATATAGTGCCTTATCCCAACATAATCCAAAAATAAAGGGAAAGTAAACCAAACGATCTCCAAGAGTGCAAGAAAAAAAGTGTTGAAGAATAAAACACACTGTGTAACACCCAATCTCAGTGTTAACAAGACTGCTCAGGTATATCAAACTGCTCACCAGATATATTAATAGTAAGTCGCTTATAGACCAAAATCAGCCTCAAACTTCAAAGGAGTAATATCAGCTCTCCAAACACAATATGAATTCTCCACAAACGATTTTTAACCCTCCAGGGTTATTGATGCCAGACACCAGAGTCAGAGAAGCAGGATTCAAACAATGTTAAATCTTTTATTTCTCAAAAAATAGGTAAAAAGGGAAGAACCCAATATGTTCTTATTTATCAATACAATAGGCAAATTACAACACTGATTATAATCTTTACCAAGGGGTATTGTGCCAGTGAAGAGTGTTTATAACTCATTGGTGGATAAATAAAACACCAATAACCCCATGGACATACACTTAACGTGTCTCACTAGAACCATGCTGTTTTAAAATGCCATTTTATCAATAAATGCAAACAGGTACTTTTATCAGCATATACATAAGAAAACATTTAAAAAAAACGTATACACAATAAGTATGCAGTACCTGTTTGCTTCCTAATGCATAGTTCTCAACGCGTTTCGCCTGCCCTATGCGGGATTTTGCGGCTTCATCATTTTTCTCCTGATGTATAGTTTGGTCAATAACTTTACTTACACTTTAAACTGACTTTGTAAACGTGCGCATTTTGTACAAAGGCACAATAATTACATATTCAACCCCTGATTAAAATATTTAAAGCAAAGAAAAAGTGATAAAATCTAAATTGAAGATATACCCAATAATTTGTACTATTTCTTGGTCGCTGTTAAAATTTAAGTCAATTTGGGAAACAGACCAGCTCCTGGTCTTAAGAAGAAGTCTGATTTCCTTTTGAAGCACATGCTCTGATGAGTCTCTGGTGGATTTGATCATCTCATCAAAGACTTGTTATTCTGCTTGCAGCCATTGTTCACCTGTAAGAAATGTGAGCACGCCTCGGGTTTTCTGCAAAACATTTCATACTAAGGAAAAACTGGTTTGAAATTGATTAATTATTCTAAGTAAAGAAGGTCTTTTCCTGCTTCTGTCTCTACTTATTTTTGCATATTACATCTGTTTTTGTGCCGCGTTTAGTCATGAAAAATTGCATAAAAAAAAAAGAGATTAATGAAAACAATTCCAAATTGTATACAAAGAGATTGCCACTCACAATACAATCATAGGATCAGAAGAACACAGAATATGATAAAATGTTACACTGTAAAAGTGAATAAAACGTGGGTTCATTACTGTGTGAGAGAGCCCTTACAAACACTGGACTTTCCCACACAATAAACTCACATCATACTATCCACATCATAATTTCCCATAGTGTTCTGGTGTCAGTGGAGAAAGGTTCATAATGTTATGGGAACAACGGTACAGTATACTCCACATATACTCAAAGCAGATGTTTCCAGCTGCCTGCAGCTGTTGCTCATATGCCTCCCTTGAACAATGTACTTGTTGGGGGGGGTGTGGAACCCTCTCAATTTTATTTGCTCACATTATTCCTTGTAACTGGGCTTACCAAGACTTAGGACAGAAAGCATTCCTTCCTGCTTTTTCTGGATATTAAGATGATCCCTGATACTGATTAAGGCAGGTCTGACTGGATATTTCTGGCAGGTGCACTGAACATTCTTTTTTTTTTTTTTAAATATTTATTTTATTGCGACAAAAGAAGTTTTAACATACATATCAATTATTGATTAAGATTTTTTAAGTCAATAATATTTTCAGTATGAATTATGTTTGTGTAATCAATAAAGCAACAATTTAATTCTAATCATTTCTAACTGTGTTTGTACATTTGTTGTATTAAGGAAAAATAAATAGTATAAAATCAATTAGAATGAATGAAGCACTGAACATTCTAATCAGCACAGTGAGAGATAAACTTTGATCTAAGTTTAATAAAAGAGGATTTATAAAATGCTTACAGTAATTATAAAGTTTGACACAAACATGGTTAATTAAATGTAGGGATGTATTCTCTGAATATTCATTTTGAAGAAAACAGTGTTATTTTAAATAAGGAAGTAATAATCTGGGAACATTCAATTTGACCCGGAGACCTTTGATCTGATTCTTAGGGTTTAAGCCAAATTCTCAGCGTAAGGCAGCCCAGATTCCCATATTCCCATATTCCCCTCTGATTTTACCAATCCTAATGATTTGCTGATTGCTTTGCTCCTTACCTAAAGGAATGGTTCATTAGCAGTATTTTTATTTCACCCAGTTCAAGTTGGAATATGTTTTAATTACACCATTTATAATGTTCCACAATGAAGGAGATAATGACCAGTGAAGGAAAACAAATGTTACAGTGCTACATAAACCTTTGTTCTCATATTTTGTAGATTTCATTGTGTACTGAGTTGATATACTTCCAAATATAATAATAAGACCACAAACAGGCCACATCTCTTGTGGTTATATCCTCTTTAATGCCTACAGGCCTAGAAGACTAGCTTACCAAGCCTGTAACAGCATATCTCTATCAGGGCCTCAACTATTCCTTAATATATTTCCTGAAATGGTTTGTTTTCATTAAACTGTGCAAAGTGTATTCATTGTGTAGTCTTTAAGGTCACACCCTTTTCTCATATTTGTATCTGTATACTATATATATATAAAATGTGGGGTGTTTGTGACCAGTTAGTGCCAGCTACTCCACTGAATGCTGGATGAAAAAAATGATTTGCTATAGCATTTTCTATTTATACCACAGCAAGATCTGGTTGCCATGGAAATTAAGTGTTTACTTCTTTACCAATTACATAGAGAAAATTGTTGAGAAAATCTAATTATATGGTGTGAATCAGTTTCACAGAGTTGCTATGTAGTATAAAAATAAACCTTGTTCGGTGTAATAGCATTTATTTGTTGGCCACAGAAGGAACAGGAAATGGTATAAATAAAGCTATAAGGGAGAATTAAAAAAAACAAAACACATGGCCTAGATCAGTGGTGGCGTAACTATGGCATGCGTGCCAGCGAAGACATGCGGAGCCTTCCTTGTGGGCATGCACTCCATCGCCACCACTGCTGTCCTTCATTCCTTAACGAGCGAGCTCTCCTCCAATGTAGGCTGCGGACCCAACCTGACAGTTTCCAGGTTGGATTCCCAGCCTACACTGAAGGAGCGCTCGCTCGCAGGTAGGCTATCCCTGACAGTGCTCTTCCCTGACACAGGCGTGATGACATCACTCAGCACTTAAAGTTCAGGGGAAGGTGCTGGTGAGTGACATCACTTTTTGGCACTGGGAGTTGAAAAGATTTGCCATCACTGGCCTATATACAGTATTTCTGTATCCAGAGAAATTAGGATGGCAAAACCCAATAGACAAAATAATTGAAAAGAGAGCTATCAGCTCCTTTTAAATTGTGCTATGGGCTGTATGCAGTGCCGGGAATCATGTGCTGTAAGACTTCTTATTCCTTTGTATCCGAAAAGAAAGTCTGTGCAGCTCCTGGTGTTGGAGATAGTTATGCTAACTTTTATTGGACCAAATGTGTCTTTGAAGAGAAAACCAAGCTTTTGTACCTCACAGAGTACTTTGAGTTAGAGTGACCTTCATATAATGGGAAATGTAAGGCTTTGAGTATGGGACAGTGGAAGAACTTAGCTGAGCTGGAAGCAAAGATATTATGGGGGTTATTCACTAAGGTGCAAATTTGACTGTTGAATTCTCAAACTGCGGATTCCCATAGCAAATCCGCTACAATTTCCCCATTGTAAAGTCACAACAATTTTTTAATGTTACTATTGCGACAATTTTCCCGCAATAAAGTCGCGACTGCGACAATATTCTCATTATAGAGACAGACTACGAGAGTAGCAGCCTATTGCGATTGTCTTTAGCTGGCAAATTCACACCTATTCGCAACAATTCAGACTTTAGTGAATAACCTCCTATATGAGTGTATGGTAAAGGACGAGTTCTCTTAGAGAATCATAGACGGTCCCAATGGTGAGCAGAGATCTACATTGCCAGTGATGTTAAGGAGGAGAATGTGAATATTTCACCTGAATACTGATGGCTGCTTTGATAAATATCTTCCAGTAAACACTTGTTATGCTTCCAGGAGAGATGGAGGGATTGTAACTGAGGCTTTAGTTCCCCTTTGAATAGCTGTTCTGCCACTGAGCTAACCTACAATGTTGATATATAATTTTTAGGGACATGGGTGGGGATTTACAAATTAAAATCTTGCTTCTTTGGGAATTTTTTCCTTTATTTATTCATTTATTTATTCATTTTTAGCACTGCATAATGATAATGCATCTTAATTCTTTGGTTCCAGTGGTTCAGTGGTGCCTGACTTGATATATTCTGCTAGGATTAATAGCAGAAAGAGTCTTAGCTATATAATTAGTTTTTAATGATAGAATTTTGTTAATGACCAGTACAGCACATATGTGTATATACATTCAATAACTGTAACTAATTCTGTTCCGCCAATAAGAACTAATTGAAATTGGCGTGTTTGTCCTGTTTTACAATTGTTTCTCTATTGCTGGATGTATCGCACCCGGTTATTTCCAGAGTTGCTGTTCACATAGCTTCAGAATGAAGGCCTGATTAGTTAAGGTACAAGGAGACTGGTAGAAAACCAAGAGCAGAGTAATAAAAGACCCATTTGTGAAAGTGAATTGAACAGAGGCTTGTGACATGTGCTGTAGCATTACAGTTTATATGATATATAAATGGTTTATGATTAGCTGTGTTGAATAACAGGGTCATTATACTTTGAATAATGTTTTCTCTGTGCTTTCTATTTTAAGACATTTTATTTTTCTTATTTTAAAAAATAATAACAAAGAACATATTCCACTAGAGTTAGAGTTCTTCAGGATAACACCTATATTTGAGAAATGTGTAATACATTGAAATGCCCTAGACTAGTAAAAAAAATAATGATCAATATACTGGGTCTAGTGAGCGTAATGGACACCATTTATAGCATTTCTTTAGATTAGGAAATGAGAGAAAATGTATCGGCATGCTAGTGGGCAGTATACAGTCTAAAATGGCTCATGCCAATTTCATGCCCTGTGACTCAAACTATTCAAAGATCAGTAGTATACAAATCGCTAGTGGCTTTAGACCTGTTGTTCTCAACTTTTTTTGTCACGACCCTTTATCCGTGACTGTGAGAATAATTCCATAGAAAAGTGGCGTCTGCAACAATATTCACATAATCATATGGGATTATTGTAGCGGTCACGACTTTACTATAGAAATATTGTCGCAGTCACGACTTTAAAATTGTTGTGGCCATGGATAAAGGGTATCAAAAATCTGCGACAATCCCAAGGGGTGTTAAATGACCCCTGGCAAATTGTCATTCGACCCCAAAAGGGGTTACGACCCCCAGTCTTTAGACATATAGGGGGTTATTGGCTAAAGTCCGAATTGTTGCGCAAAGGTATGAATTCGACAGCTAAAGACAGTCGCAATAGACTGCTGCTATCGCAGTCACGGCTTTATAATGAGAATATTGTCGCACTCGCGACTTTACTATAGAAATATTGTAGCAGTCACAACTTTAAAATTTGTCGCAGTCATGATTTTACTATGGGAAAATTGTTGCAGATTTGCTGTGGGAATCCACTGTTTGATAATTCTTAAGTCTAATTCTCACTTTAGTCAATAATGCCCATAGTCTGTTAGCAAGTTGGTAAATAGTTCTGGGCTTTACATCTGTAATCTGTGAATATAAGGCTTTATTGGGGCTTATCTAATGATTTACAGCTTTCTGAGCAGCTGGTACTTCAGGTAAGGGCTGCACCTGTCGTTTTGTTGGGATTTTATCACTAGGGGTCAAAACCACCACAAAATGACATTAGATTGCGACAAAATACATATTCGTAGAAGTGTACAGGTGACTGCATTCAATTGCTTTCTGTATTGTCGTGGTGTGTTTTAGTGCTACAGAATAGGTTTGGGGGCTTTATGTGGAAACTGCACATGCCTCAATGCACAACACAGTTGCCGGATTAACCATAGACTTCTATGACCATGCATTTTATTAAAATTTAATGCTGTTTTTCTCACCAATTGAACTACAAAATGGCAGGTTTGAGGCCTTACAGTTTAAACTTGAATATTTTGTAATTATACCAAGGAATGTGTTCCCATGTTGTAAAATTGGAAGTCTCTGGGTGAGCTCAGTAAGGGCACTCCAGATATGTGCACAAGCATCTGGATGTAACCTGTATTGCTTCAGTTGACTATTATACTCTGTTTTTGTATATGCTGTATGTTTGTATACAAACCCCAAAATCAGAAAAGTTGGCACGTTGT
>WMED01014412.1:0-13600 GCA_019650415.1 Pipa parva | reverse complement strand
CCATGCACAAGGTCAAGCAGTCCAGTGCCAGAGGCAGCAAAGCAACCCCAAAACATCAGGAAAACTCCTCCATGTTTGACTGTAGGGACCGTGTTCTTTTCTTTTTTTTCCTGTAAATTCTATGTTGATGTCTTTTCCCTTTTGTCTCATCTGACCAGAGAACATTTTTCCAAAAAGTTTTTGGCTTTCTCAGGTAAGTTTTGGCAAACTCCAACCTGGCTTTTTATGTCTCTGGGTCAGAAGTGGGGTCTTCCTGGGTATCCTACCATAGAGTCCCTTTTCATTCAGACACCGACGGATAGTACGGGTTGACACTGTTGTACCCTGCAGGGCAGCTAGAACTTGTTTCGATGTTAGTCAAGGTTCTTTAGCCACCATCCGCACAATCTTTCATTGAAATATCTCGTCAATTTTTCTTTTCCGTCCACATCTAGGGAGGTTAGCCACAGTGCTATGGGCTTTAAACTTCTTGATGATACTGCGCATGGTAGACACAGGAACTTTCAGGTCTTTGGAGATGGACTTGTAGCCTTGAGATTGCTCATGCTTCCTCACAATTTTGCTTCTCAAGTCCTCAGACAGTTCTTTGTCATTCTTTCTTCTCTCCATGCTCAATGTGGTACAAACAAGGACACAGGACAGAGGTTGACTCAACTTAAATCCATTTCAACTGGCTGCAAGTGTGATTTAGTTATTGCCACCACCTGTTATGTGCCACAGGTAAGTAACAGGTGCTGTTAATTACACAAATTAGAGAAGCATCACATGATTTTTCTAAGGGTGCCAATACTTTTGTCCACCTCCTTTTTTATGTTTGGTGTGGAATTGTATCCAATTTGGCTTTTTGACCATTTTTTGTGGTTTTCCATTGAAGAAAAATTAAATGAAGAGATTAATACCAAAGCATTTGTGATTGCAATCATTTTCTGGAAGAAATTGAGTATTATCTGACAGAATTGCAGGGGTGCCAATACTTTTGGCCAGCACTGTATGACGCAATAATGCCACCCATAGTCATAGTTTTCTATTTTAATAGTTTTTACTTTATTATAAGATCTTTGTTAGAGATTTAGACCTGTGGTTGTGAATTCATATGCAGATCTGTATGATTACTTCTTTTCTTTTTTCTCTGCTAACCCATTTATCATCACCGGTGTTTATAGACACCCATGGTAGGGGGAGAGCCTTCATGAGACACCTGTTGTTTCCTGTATGGAAAAAAAATACATGCCATCTGGGTTAAGTCTTGGGAAAGTCAAAGGCATTGCTCAGGGCATTGAAAAATTTGGGGTAAACTTAATGACAGAAAACAAATCATAATCAGGGTTTGACCTTAGCTGGGGAGGATCGAGATGGAATTGTGTACACACAAGTTTGAATGATAAGAGTTCCTTACCCATTATATTTTTGGGACACTGATTTCCTCCCTCCCAAGAACATACAAAGTAAATTGAAGCCTTCCTGAATTGGCCCTACTCTGAGTCTGTTGGCTGTCTGTCTATGTGTGTGAAAAGGGAAACTAGATTGTATCATAAGAAAGCAAAGTTTGACTTTAGGGGCTGTAGTCCCAAGACTAACTTGTGTTCTTCTTTGGTCACTACACTAAGGGGGTGATACCCAATTGGTCAAATGTGTGGAATCCAGAAGAAATGCCATGTGTGACTGGGAAATAACCATATTTTAAATTCTTATGTAATCATCAGACCATAAGATTTTTATAATTGCAAGATTACACCAAATCTGATTAATTAAGCAAACTGATTTTTTTTAACTGCAAACTGGTCAAAAATGTAATGACAGAAATGAAACAAAGGCTACATTTAAAGCTTATTTGCTAAGATGGGATGCATTGATTCGTTATAATTTCTGTGTGCTTTTGTTATTAATGTTTATTAGGCGCTAAGGAAATGTTTATATTAGATGTGGTACAAATACCTGCTAGTGAATTTCAAATCAATTTGTTCTACTGTTTACAGTGATATAGGTATGATTAATACAGAAACTAATATTCTCTGTCTACCTTTCTATTTCGTTAACTTCCATAAAACCTCCACCAACTCAACTAAGAGATATGAAATCATACATAGAATTTCTGCTTTAGAAGCAATGAAATATAAAAGCATATAATTTAATGAAGTGAAAATAAATGTTTTATTTGAAAATATTGAGATGAAATACTTTGGGGCCTTTGTGCTTTTTTTTTTTTTAAGTTATTTGGTATACAATATTTAACACTGTAAAAGCCCAATTTTTAAACATTTTAAAACATTTTGGAAACAGCTTTAAATTTCACATTGATTATTTTACAGAATACATAGTTTTTAAATATTTTCTCAAAAAATGATTTTGTACTATTATAACTGATTAGCATTTTGGTTTCTGATAACATCAATTTCCATGATATAAGATGAGTTAAATATCAAACCTTAGGATAACGTAATTTACTGTTCAGGGGTAAATTGAGGAAAATGTGTGTATTATAAGCATAGAGCTCCATGTATGTCAGAGTACATAATGTGAATTTTAAATTATTGTATGAAATTTAAACTGAAAGCTTGTCTTCACTTCGCCTTTTCTTACCTTAATTGCATCACAAGTCAAATTAGATGGATTTGTCTTGTTTACTCAAACTCTGTTTAAGTTGATTCCATCACAATTTACTGACTATTGCCTGGTCTACAAAGGCCTGTTGTATCCAGATCCATGGGTAAACATAAACCTCTAGAAACCAGACAAAAGTAGTAAAGCTTATGGAATTTGAATCAAAAACAAATGGAAACCTAAACAAATAAAGGCTTTCTACTATCTAGACATCTTTGGTCTTTACAATTATTTCCTTAATGTGATGCAAGATGTTAGAGACCTGTACACTACCCATGGGCTTTAACCTCACATCTGGTTTGTCTCAGGCATTAAAACAAATGCTCTTCTGTCACATGGTCTTTTAAAAGGGATTTTTAGTTTGTATAAAAGCTATTGACTACTCCTAAACAGTGACTCCAATTGATCTGCATCTCACTGTTTTCTCAAAGCTTTAAACAAATGATGCTCTCAGTGATAAACGATGGGCACATGTTTATTTTGTGACAGAGAACTACAAAATGCATTTGATTAATCAGTCACAAAATACGCCTATAAATCTAATTCCTGTCTTGCTTTAACAGGGATCCAAAAATCTTACTATATATTATGATAAAGTCCAAACAGTGTTGATTTATGTGGATTGATAATCAATGTTTAAGGAATAATGTAGGGTGTTTGAAACTTACTAAACCAAAAAATGTTAATAATGCTAAGCATATGTTGAATCCAGATGAATGCTGTTTCTCGACTTGAGTACGGGAGAAACTGAAAATGCATTTTCTGTTTACATGATATTAACTATTATTCATTTTTTTATGTAAAATTATTTCTCGATTTATTTTATCACAGCAAGAGTCAACAATTAGGGGGATATTTTTGAATGAAAGTCAAAAAGTTTTTCAACTTGTGAAAGGTTGTGAAACATATCGATATTGCTATTTTGACCAGTTTATAAAGCTTTTGCATCAATGTTATTTCACTGAAAAATGATCTGATTTAGGCTGGTGAAACCCCACTATTTCCGACGGAGTAAGTTCAGTCATTTTGTCGTGCTCAGATGCATATTCGTGCTGAAAAAGACCATCAATATTTTTATTCATTAGAAAGGGAACCACACTGAAAACAAAGCAAAGCCTGCCAGATCAATATTTATCAAGAACAATCTTTATCAAAGTTTTTTTATCAGTAATTTATAAATCAGCGAAATCAAAAAATCCAGTGAATGAAAAAATAGCATTGAAAGGCTAAAGGAATCAAAAAGGTCGAAATGACCTTTATAAATTGAGACTTCTTTTGACAGCAGTTAGAATATTTGTATGTTGTTTATTATTTAATATCTGGGGCTGATGCAAAAAGATAACTGCACTAAAATATAGACTAATTCATTGACTGGGTGCCAGCAATGGTAAGGCTTTTTTGTTCTGGAGTGGTTAATGTGTTTGACAGGGTATGGGAAACATTTTATTTTTACATCACCTTTTTAAATAATGTCTATAGGAGTTAAAACATAAAATGTTAACCAGCTCTATTTGTTTAATTTTCTGAGTTTACCGAGAGAAATTTCTTTTGAGATTTTGAAATCAAGTTTTTCTATCCCAATTTTTCAAAATTTTCAATGGAAAGGTAGCCATGCAACTAATGTTGAAAAATCGAGATTGAAAAAAAAAAAAATCTCACGAGAACAATGCGAGATTTCTCTCGGTAAACTCGGAAAGACCCGGAGCGGTCTTTCTGAGTTTAATAACTTTTGCCCAAAAACTTCTCAGGTGTTTTTTCTTCATTGAAATGTTGATTTAAATATAGTTGACTGTAAAAAGTATCATATAATACCACAATAAAGTATCATATAATACTAGAATAAAGTACCATATAATAACACAACAAACTATCATATAATACTAGAATAAAGTACCATATAATAACACAATAAAGTATCATATAATACCACACTACTCATCTTTCTAATTATTCAACTGGACTATTACGGTTTATACCATATTTGTGCAAAAAATACTAGCATTTAAATGTACTGCAAAGAATTCAATTTATACAATATGAAAAAACAAACCCCTCCCACTTTTTTTCTCTTATGTCTCACCAAAGTCTATAGATTTACCTGATAGAAAGAGTCACATAGGTGAAATTTACAAAAGTCAAAAACTTTTTTTTTGACCTTTTTGCTTGTTTTTGTGGCAAAAAGAGTCATTTTGTCATTGTAGCCCATTTTTCAATACAAAAACGGCCAAAATTGGATTAGTGCAACAGTTCCCAAAATTTCCACTTGAAAAGGTAAATGTTCCAAAATATTTGAAAATATATTACAGGTTTAAAGACATTTTTATGTCATTACCATACTTTTAGATGTCAAGGAACTTTCATTTTCTTAATACCTTTTCTAACAGTGTTAGTCACTCCAATGCAGCAGACTGGTAGCTAAGAGTTTGTATTCCAGTCAGTGTTGGATAGGTCCATCAGGACACAGGAAAAGCTTTCAGTGGACTCAGGCTTAGGTAGTGTAAAAAAGTTAAAAGTGTATAGACAAAAAAGAGGTAGTAGGAAACCATAGGAACCAAAGGGGAATAAAAAAATATTTTGCTTACTGGGTTCCTGATCTTTTGTTTCCTAATGGACCCCTGATCACTTGTTTTCTGGAGGGACCCTGATATTTTATTTCCTGCTGGGCCCCTGATATTTTCCCGGTGAGCTCTTAATCTCTTCTTTCCTGGGTATCCACTGATCCCCTGTTTCCTGGTGGGCCCCTGATCTTTTATTTCCTAGTTGGCTACTGATCTTTTATTTCCTGGAGGAATCTTGATCTCTTTTTTCCTTGTGGACCCTTGACCTTTTGCTTCCTGGTGGACCCCTGATCTTTTATTTCCTGGTTGGCTCCTGATCTTTTATTTCCTGGTGGACTCTCGATCTCTTGTTGTCTTGTGATCCTCTGATCTCTTGTTTCCTGATGGAACCCAGAAGTCCAGTCCAAAACTGATTCCAGTCTTGCAGTTTCTTTAAACTATCACTCTGCACCGGGCCTCCTCATGAGTCAGTTCCTGAATTTCCTTCTTTATTGATGATTGTTAATAAAAGAGTAAAAGAGTAACAGAAAACAAAAAAATAACAGGAGAAAGCATGGTAAACATAATTTATAAAAATCGGAGATTCAGATAAAATCGTGTAGATCTGAAACATGACACAAGAGCAATAAAATATCACCACCCTCATGAGTTTGTGATTTTCTAATTTGTAGTTTGTCAGGAAGTCCAAACGTATTGTTCAAATGCAACCTCTCATTTTTCAAAATGTATTTATTTATTAAAGCATCTTTCAGCAGCTGATGCCAACAAAAAAATATTATCATAGGTTCATTTCCACATTGTTCAATTTTATACTGTGAATAAATTGACCAATTTTTGTTCATTTTATTCTTTTAGATTTTCCATTCAGCATTTGCCAGTCCAGTTTCTGAAAACATAGACAGTACTATTACCTACTCTTCCTGTACAAGCTGTTTACATTGTTACATGCTAATTAGATAAATACTATGGGGGTTATTCACTACAGTCCAAATTGTTGCGTATAGGTGCGAATTTGCCAGATAAAGACAGTCGCAATAGGCTGCTACTGTCGCAGTCACATCTTTATAATGAGAATATTGTTGCAGTCGCGACTTTATTATGGGAAAATTGTAGCAGATTTATTATGGGAATCCGCTGTTTGCGAATTCAACAGTCGAATTCACACCTTAGTGAATAACCCCCAAATTTGTCTGCATTCTTTATCTGTCTTAAAAAACAGCTGATCACATGGCATTGTTATTTTCCAGAAGTTTGTAAATTATCACAATAAGAAATTTCTGATTCTGAATTTTCTTAGTTTTATATTTTGAATTATTTAGTTTATTTAAGATATTCATTTTTATTAATATAAGCCAATATATTTTGACTTAATAAATAGGGGAAGCAGTGAAAATGCATTTCTAATCTGTTTTTTTTTTTACATTTTTTTTGAATGAATAAAAAAAATATATATATATTTTTTTTGTGATCCGTGTTTTTCAAACAATCCATGAATTATTTAAAACATAAGCAAGATTTTTCTTGTAAAAATCCTCGCATCTTTTTATGTATTATATAATGAAATGCATGCATCAGGGGAATGCTGAAATGTTTTTTTATTGCATCCAATTCCTTTGTGTGCAAATGAAAACACTCATGATATTGCAGAAGTGCATCCAAGTGGGAATTATTTCATTGTGATCACAACATTTGTACTCTGTTGGGAAATCATGTCAGAGGTAAAACAGATAAAGGAGAATGTTCCAGTAATCTCAAGCCAATGAGACTGTTTGAGATTGCACAATTTAGGAGACAAATATATTTTAAAGATTATAATATATCTTTTCCACAAGTTACTGAAACTCTGTTTTTATTGATATTTTGTTTAACTTTTTAAAAATGTTTTATATGTATACAGCCGTCTGCCAAATTCAGCTGGTTGACACGTGTAAGGCAGTATCATCTGAGTAACTAGGATTTGACTTTCTCAGCTATGGACCATATGGTCTATCCATTGTGTTGCACAAAAAAATAGCATAATTCATAGGAAGTGCTACTTATGGGTGTTACATACCTTAATCGTGGTCCAGTGGCATCTGCCTTTCCTTCTGCTGCCTGGGCTCAGAAGCGCTCTGTGTGCGTATTTGAGTGACAGCAATGACACCAGTCCCTCCCCTGCAGCAGGCGGGGGATTTAAAAGCCAGCGTTTTCAGGCATTCCTTGCCTGAATATTGTGTAATATTAGGTCCCTAGTCTTGGCTAGTTAAATCCTTAAATAAAGATCATCTTTTCCCTGTTTTCTGTCCCAGTATCCTATACCAGAGTTCTGAGCCTGTACTTTGTCCCACTATCCTGGTCCAATATCCTGTGTCTATATCCCGTGCCTTTGTCCTGTGTCTATATTTCATGCCTGTGTCTTGTGCCTGTATTCCAGCTACCACATTGCGGCGGGTGAGTGCAGCGGGGTTAAAGGTGAAGACTGGAGACTCCTTAGACTCCGCGCCTCGGATAAACCAGTGCCAACTTCCGCAGTGGTAATAGGAACCACTTCCTCAGTATTCCTCACCGTGACAATGGATAGTTGCTTTTGGACTTTAGTGGTTCATTTGTAACTTGTTACGCATAATATATAAGATAAAATGATGTGTAAGTTAGTAACTAAGAAATCTGGAATAATTTATTGGTGGAAATAAGCAAAAGAGTTTAGCACGGTTCTGGATTTGATGATTTCGTGGTATAATGATTATTTAGAAAAATTCAGAACAACATATTTTGGAGTAGATAAAAACTGTGACCATTAATATAGTCAAGTGACATGCAATTATTCAGGTACAAAAAACTGCAACATATAAGGTAAAAGGCAAGTATTGAAAAGTTACCATCACTACATTTGAGTTGAAAGCCATCCATCCAGATATAAAGATAAGTAACCAGCTACGGATAAACCCTTAGTGGGGAATTCACAATTGTGTGAAGTGAGCTCCGAATCCTTCGGCTCACTTCGGAATGACTGATCTGCGCTCGCTGATGTCCTGCACGCGAGCAAAAGAGATGCCTCGCCGAGACTGGAATCCCTTTAAAGCGCTCGCTGATGTCCGTGTGCAGGACATCAGCGAGCGCAGATCAGTCATTCCGAAATGAGGTGAACACCCCGCACCTCACTTCGAAGTATCGCGAATTACCCCCTCAGTGGTTAGCACTACTGCCTTGCAGCGCTGGGTTCTGGATTCAATTCCACCCTGGACTTCATCTGCATGGAGTTTGTATGTTCTCCCCGCACCTGCATGGGTTTCCTCCCACAATTCAAAAACATACATCTGTGTTTGTGACTGAATAGGGAAAGTAGATTGTAAGCTCCATGCAGGGAATGAAGTGAATGACAAATCTCTGTAAAGTGATGCGTAATGTAATAGTGCTATATAAAAAATGAATAAATACAATACAATTTTAAAATCTTGGACATGTGATTAGACTTTAAGTTGTCTCCAACAGGTGAAACCCTGTTACCAAATGAATTGTACAGTTTGAGTAAAGCACACAGTTATTATGATTTAATTTACCCAAATGCAAATGCACATGTCTAATGTAAAATGATTAGACAAACATTCTAATTCTCCCCAAATATAATTAAAGCCCTATTACAGTATTGAGACTTTTGTGCTAACTACGGTCAATAACTGAATAATAACTAAATAACTGAAGGTCAATAACTTTTGCACCTTTCTTTTCTGTAGCCATAGGCATATTTTGTAAGAAGTGATTTATAAACTAGTGAAAAGAGAATACAGAAAACTCACTGTAATATTGTACATGTCATCAAGCAACAGCAACTCATCACAAACTAAGTTGTTAGCTCTGTTTAAGACACTGAGTGGGCTATAGAAATCAAAAGCAGAAGGTGTGGAAGAAACTGAAAAAGTCATAATAGGGGGGAATTTATGCAGGACATCAGCGAGCGCATAACAGTCTGTGCGAAGTGAGCCGAAGGATCCGCACCTCACTTCGCACTATGGTGAATTCCTCCCATAGTCAGGTGTAACAGTCAAATAGAAATGATTATAACAAGATTCAAAATAACTAATGGGATGTTTATGGTAATGCACAAAAAACTACGAATGTTTGAATGAAAAAAATAAAAGCACAATACAATTAATCGGCATTTTCTTTGCATGTGTTTAGGGTGAAACCATAATACTATAGTGAGCGACAGTGAATAGTTCCCAGATCTGAATGTTTCATTCTTACATGCAGTTTGTAGGGTTTTGCCTTTATGCCTCTCCCTTGTGTAACTTGTCTATGGGAAATGTATGATGTATCAATTCGTGGAAGAATATATGTTAGTGCAGGAAGCAGGATGAGTAATATTTTATTTATAATAATTCTATATAAGAAGCAGCTGCATGGGCATAATATGGCTGGGGCTGTATCTGTATAATTTTATTTATAAAGTGCAGCTTGGGTTTCACAGCGCCGTACAATCCAACAATACAGTTATAATACAGACATGGGAAAGTCTTACAATCATTTAGAACAAGAGTCTATAGGAGTTATTGATTAAAGTCCAAACTGTTGTGTAACAATTCGCCACTTCAGCAAATTCTGTGATTTAGCAAATTCACCAGCTAATGGCGGTTGTACACTATGCAATAGACTGCTATTTTTGTATTTATTCATTTTTATATAGTGCTACTATATTATACAGAGCTTTTACAGAGATTCATCATTCACTTCAGTCCCTTCCCCATGGAGCTTCCAATCTAGTGTCCCTATTTAGTCATACACACAGACGTATGTTTTTTGGATTGTGGGAGGAAACTGGTGTGCCCAGTGGAAACCCACGCAAGTACAGGGAGAACATACAAACTCCATGCAGATGAAGTCCTGGATGGAATTGAACTCAGGACCCAGGGCTGCAAGTTCACACTGCCCATGCTATTGACACAACACGATTGTGACTTTACTATGGGAATTCTGACACAGCATTCTCTGTTTTGTCAGTAAGGAGTAGAGAATCAGAGCATAGCAGACTCAATTGATGAGAATTCACTTTGACAGTTGAATTCACACTTTCATCAATAACTCCCTATGTCTAGAATACTATGTCTAATTGAAGAAATATACGTAAATCTGTCCCAGTGGTTCCTTATGGTTCTGGGTCAGTAATGAGTGCACACGTCAAAAAGAATGTAGCTGTATTTCTTTAAAAAGTTGTTAAATAAAACTTAAACTGAACTGTACAGCGCTGAATAAATTTGTGGCCCTTTATAAATAAAATTATACATAAATCTACTATATCCTACATATTATAATAGTTAATGAAGGTTCACACCTGTCACCTGCCCTTTATATACATGGAAGATAAGGAAGGTTAAACTTTACCATACTTAAATCTAGGTCGTGTGTTATTATGTTTCATGACGTATTTGGGTAACCAGTTTTAGTAAAGTTTATAGCAGAGTAAAAGGAAGTCTATGGATGTATTGCTGATACCTTTCTTTTTATGACATAGGTAGATTGTAATTCATCAATAAAAGCTTGTTACAGTAAATATGTTTCTTCAGTTGCTATGCTTTTATGGCAATTCAGGAAGACAGTGAAATGTATCATTTCGTTGTTCAAAAAGACTTTCTATTGACCATATTCTGAATATGTGAAACAAGAATGTACCAGTGAATGAGAAATGATTATTTTCAGAAACCAAGGGATTTACAATTTACATGAAATTGTGGACATTATAAAGTACTGAATAATTAAAATTCATTTTCTCAGTCCATAAAAAGAAATAATATCTGTTGATAATTAAGTCTTTCATGGCACAAAAACCTTCACCCACTAGTTTTACTAAATTAAGGCCCTTATTCACCAATGTGCGAAGTGAGCCGCGATGTGTTCGACTCACTTCGCACATTGTGTTATGCGCATACTGATGTCCTGTGCGCGGACATCAGCATGCACATTAAAGGGATTCCCCTCCCGGCGAGAGCACTCGAGTCTCCTTGCCGGGAGGGGAATCCCTTTAATGCGCATGCTGATGTCCGCGCACAGGACATCAGCATGCGCATAATACAATGTGCGAAGTGAATCGAACACATCGCGGTTCACTTCGCACATTGGTGAATAAGGGCCTAAATGTTTAGACAATCCAAACCATTTAAGCAATGTATGTTTTTTGTCTTTAATTTCCTCAAGTTATTTAACTTAATTAAAGAAATTTATTCCTCAAAACGAATTTAAGACCCGTAAACAGCAGATTCCCGTAGCAAATCCGTGACAATCTTCCCATTGTAAAGTCGTGAAAATTTTTTAATGGTAATATTGCGGCTGCGACAATATTCTCATTATAATGACGTGACTGCGACAGTAGCAGCCTATTGCGACTATCCTTGGGGGTTATTCACTAAAGTCTGAATTGCTGCGTATAGGTGCAAATTCGCCAGATAAAGACAGTCGCAATAGGCTGCTACTGTCGCAGTCGCGTCTTTATAATGAGAATATTGTCACAGTCGCGACTTTATTAGGGGAAAATTGTCGCAATCTTAACTTTAAAAAATTGTCACGACCTTACAATGGGGAAATTGTAGGGGATTTACTATGGGAATCCACTGTTTGCGAATTCGACAGTCGAATTCGCACCTTAGTGAATAACCCCTCTTATCTGGTGAATTTGCACCTATATGCAACAATTCAGACTTTAGTAAATAACCCTAACTTTTTCTGTTTATTCCCACAAGATCTTGGCTGTTTCTCATGGTAAATATCAACCGTTTTTTTTTTTTTCGATCGATATTTACCGACAGAAACTTTTCGATCGAATTTTTCAGTGGAAAGGTAGCTATTCTACTAATGTAAAAATATGGCTACTTTTAGATCAAAAAATTAGATCAAAAAAATTTGATCAAAAAATTTCTGTCGGTAAATATAAAAAATCTGGCTTATATTTACTGTGAGAAACTGCCGAGATCGCATGGGAATAAACTTGGTAAAGCGAAATCGGGCTTTTCCGAGTTTATTCAATTTTGTCCATATGTGTTAATGAAGATCCATCACTCTATATAACTGCCAGAACCAGATTTAAAACTAATGAATTGAGAGAAAACATTTTATGAGTTTTTTTTTTAAGTTATTAATGGAAGAATGTGAATGATTTGCTAAATGTTATCATATGAGTTATTTGGTGGGAGGTTTTATTTTTCCACAAAGTCCAATAACATTATTCTGAATTTTTTATTAACTGCAACAAGTTTTCTGTTTTATCTTTTAATTTACTAAAAATAAAAATCCCACATTTTTTTGCTTTGTGAAATATTCCCATCACCTAAGTAAGACTGAGAGAAAATACCTCTTGAACTAGGATTCCTTGTTAAGGTATTGTAATGTGTTTAGAATTTTGACATACAGTGCATATTATGAAAATAAATCCACATTTTCTTGTGTAATGCTATTTTAAAGCACTCTCTGCTTGTCACTTCACATGCACCCACTCTTTGGGCTTGTTTCACTGCACTCAGCTCAGATGCCTCAGGGGATAAGGCCCTGTTTACATTAGGCGTAGTGCCTGTACCTTTAAATACACAATGATGTGTGCCAGAGGTTCTTTGCTCAAACAGAAGTACTTTATTTACAGTCTCTGAACACAGACGGAACTTCAATTTGTAGAATTTGTAGTATATAGTAGCATTATCACAGGTATTACTTACTAGTAGATACTCTCAGCATCCTGTCTTTGAATTGGGAAACCAAGCCACCAGCATCTGAAGATAACTACGCCATGGTGTTTCTCACTCACTGGGTGCACTTCAATCTCCAGATGTGTGCTCTCCATCCTGAGGCCCTATAACTCATAAGCTCTTCTCTAATGAGCTGGACCTTCTGCCACAACACCTGGGTATGCTATACCCACTGCACTTCTCGTTGGGGTAAACTACCCTTTCTATCCAGGCTTAACTATCACTTCTGTAATTGAGATATTATTATATTATTTTTTTTTATGCTTGTGTCATGGGTCTTCCCATCTCCCTGGTAGAGTCCCAAATGGCAAAGAGCACTTCCCTCCATAATCAGCTCTTTATATTAACTCTGGAAAACCTCCCAGTTTTACATATTTATATTTCAATAATTTTTTGGTATTCTCAAATACAATATCTCATATGCTCCACTAGATGGAACTACTACTATGGTATATATACTACTATATTGTTCTCCTTTTGACATTTAAGGCATTCCACTCTCTTGCCCCACCCTACATTTCCTCACTCTTATGTCTGTATGTTCCTCGGTGTCCACTACGTTCCTCTAACAGCAACCAGCTTTGTGTACCTCGTACTAATACTGCCCTTTCTCGTCTTAAACCCTTTTCACTCTCAGCCCCTCACTTTTGGAATTCTTTACCCCTTTGTCTACGGCAGGTACTTTCCCTCTCCACCTTCAAAACCAAATTGAAATCCTATCTGTCGGAGCACTAG
>WMED01014410.1:0-14036 GCA_019650415.1 Pipa parva | reverse complement strand
TTTTTGTAAATATATGTGTGTTAAAAAAAAAAAAAGTACCTTTAAACAGCATTTCTCTCATTTTCCCTCTCAGCCTGCCTTTTCTTTCCCAAGTGTCGGGTGGGTGGGGGTAATTTGCCTATTCATTGTGTCAGAGTAGAGAATTTGGCAAGGCTTACTGTGTTGAATTTGCTAGTTTTACTTCGCTAGGACAAAGTGGTGAAGTAGTTTGTTGATGGCAGGGTTCCTACTGTCTGTCTGACTACACTGCCTAATCTAGAAATGTAGTTTGAATTACAGTAATATGATAGGGCTAAGTAGAGTTCTATAATACCTGGAAACAAAATTTAATTAAAAGTCCCAGCGCAGAGCTATCCACCATTCACATGAGTTGGTGTCCAGATTCAGCAGTGGAAATGACAGTATAGCCAATTTTACCTAGCATCCCAACCTAGTGCAAAAGCTTCTCTATTTAAAAGGGGGTTTCCTCTTAAAGGACCAGTAATCCCAAAAAGTATTTTCATTTGGATTTGCATGGCACTTATTCAAATATTATTTTTGACATTAAATTCATACATTTCATTTCATTCTTTCTGGTTTTATCTTTACTGATAGCAATCATGTTGTTAAATGGACCTCACCCAGTCCCATTGTTTTCAATGCTGCTTTAGATAATACACATTAAGGAAGTATGCCCAAAGGCCCAATTTTTTAAAACTGAATAACCAAACATCATAATATCTTCACATAATTTAGAATTTTTTGGAAGCACAGATCGATTTTTTTTTCTTCATTTTTTTGGTGTTACTACTCTTGAAAAACTTCATACAGTTGAGCTGCATTTTTTTTATACTGTATATATTGTCTAACATTCAATCCTGTAGCTGTTAAATTCTATTTACTAGCAACCGCATCCAGCCAGTTGCTGTTAGTGATGTGCTAAAAGTCATAGTTCTAAAACAACTGCATACCACAGTTGGACAAACCTGTTAATATGTTATGTTATATTAATATGTTAATATTGCCTGACAAAGAGGCCTTAGGAGCCTCGAAAGCTTGCATTTACCATCTATTTCATTAGCTAATAAAAGATATCACTTATACTCTCTTGTCTTTGCTTAAATCTATGGCTAACATGGTGCACAACTCTAACGCATTTACAACACACATTACTTTTTATTAATCGGGCTGAACTGTTCTTTTAAATTACAATGCATTACTAATACATATTATTTAGTTTTTTTAATAAAAACAAAATGGAAATGCACTGGATTTGTTCAAGGAGTAAACAAGTGAATTTTATTTCAATGTTTCAATCACTGTTGTGACCTTTATCAAGGAAAACCATGCATGGTCAGCTGCTGCATTTCATACACCAATTAAGTGCACAGGGAGGAAACAAAGATGGCATGCAGCAATCTTATTAATTGTTTCTACAGGTACTGCTGGCTCCAAATCTAAAAGAGCAATGGCACACATGGCATCCAGGCATACTCTTGCAGTTACCACTAAAATCAGTGGGACCCATTAAAACAGCATTCTTTAAAGGAATTGAAAGCGAGTTCACATGACTGAGTGCAAAAGGACTGATTTCAATAAATTCTCCAATAAATGTTAAGCTTAGCACACCAAACTCTAAAGGGCGAACTTTATTAAAATCGGAAATTACCGATATCGCGATATCGATATTTTTACCAATATCTGAATTTACCGATATTGAGATAGCTACATTTCGGCCGTTCTGCCATTGAAATCAACGGCTCGGCCGAAATTCGATATCGGTAAATTCCGATAACGCGATAGCGATGGTATCGATATCACAATATCAGTAAAACCGTTCGATATCGGTAATTTCCGATTTTAATAAATTTTGCCCTAAATATGCTGCAACAAGCATTTGGTGAGACAACACAAATCAATAAAACTAAAACTAATAATGCATAAAATGATAACTTACCAGTAGACATATCCTTGGATACAGCAGGTAGAGAATCTGATGGATGTGTCCTTGTATTATGAGATGCTTGTGGAGCTTCTATAAGTCGCTTCATTTTTTTTATTGCCCTGTAGGAAAATCAGATGCTATAACTCTCTTAAGGCACAAATCAATCTTAAAATCACATCTAGACTGGCATAATACATATTTAAACACAGCACTTGTTATCTCTGAAGTTGAATCATGAATTGTATTATTTTCCATCTGTGATTAATAGGCCTCATCCAGTTCCATTGTTTTCTGTGGTGCTTAATACATATTCAGGAAGTGCTCCAAGGGGGCAGCGCTGAAAATCACCATTACGGACCATCAGAAGATTAGGATTGCTCCTAATTAGGATTACCATTAGGCAGATAGGGCAGGACAGAGGGGTACATTGGGAAGTTATAACTACTCCTAATGTGCCCAATTACCTAACCTACCAACCTTTTGGGCTTTTTTGGCATGCCCCCTCTGCGGACCCCTATGGTAGGCACCAAAAAGAATGATTAACTTTTAGTCCCACAGAAGTTACTCTGGCCCCTTTGACCCTGTAAAGTCAGTTGTTCTCACCTGATTGGATTTTATATTGTGTGTGGGCAGGGCACCAGGTTAACCTGCATTCCTCTTGATTGCATTTAAAGCCACCAGATTACATGCCCTTCAACCTAATCACCCGTCCCGTAGCTGCAATAGAAAGGGATTATGGGTGAGCTCAGTAAGCATTGTTAGGGAGGGGAACATCTAAAAGTGTTGACACTTTGGAATGAAAGTGCTTCACTAATGTATAATTAAAAATGTTTTATATAATGCTTGCAATAAGTATAATCAAATTCAGTTACAGATAATTCAGCATTAAGACACACATTCTTTTCTTTTTCCCTTACGTGAATCCACCATTAGTGCTTTTTGAAGGTAAGTGTACATTTTAACAAATATCAGCACTTCTCTACCTATAGCCACTTAAACAAATGTGTCTGTTGTAAATAAATTCATTTCTGTAAATTCTACCATTTCCAAATAATGCAATTTTGTCATGGAAGAGATGAAGTAATTACTAACCTAAAACATTCTGGGGGTTATTCAATAAAGTTCAAATTGTTGCGAATAGGTGTGAATTCCTCAGTTAAATACAGTCTCAATAGACTGCTACTGTCGCAGTCGCATCTTTATAATGAGAATATTGTCACAGTTGCAACTTTAATATGGAAATTGTCACAGTCGCAACTTTTAAAATTGTCACAGTTGCGACTTTATAATGGGGAAATTGTCACGGTCGCAGATTTGCTATGAGAATCCGCTGTTTGAGAATTCAGCAGTCGAATTCGCACCTTAGTGAATAACCCCCTCAAATGGTAACTGCAGCTGCAACTGCCCCAAACTGCAGTGATCACTACTGCCCTGTGTGGCTTCACCCTCAACCTTAAAGAGGATGTACATTTTTGTACTATTTTTTATATTTAATTGTTTAACATTTAAGAGCTTTCTAACATAGCTTTACTAGAAGTCCATTAAAAGCAGATATAAAGTAAAACTGCCCATTTGAGTGGCACGGCAGTTATTCATATGCAGTACAGTAAAAATATTACTTTGGATGGTGAATTCTTGAATTTTTATTGTTTTACATTGTTGTTGTCATTGCTTCCTGCAGCCATATTATAAACAATGGACAGACTTATACATATTATTTACTAAGGGGGTTATTCTCTAAAGTCCAAATTGTTCTGTAAAGGTGTGAAATCTTCAGCTAAAGACAGTTGCAATAGATTGCTACTGTCGCAGTCACGTCTTTATAATGAGAATGTTGTTGCCGCTGTGACATTACTATGGAAATATTGTTACAGGCGCAACTTTAAAATTGTCGCAGTTGCGATTTTACAATGGCAGAATTGTTGCAGTCGCAGATTTGCTATGGGAATCTGCTGTTTGAGAAGTCAAATTCTCACTTTAGAGAATAACCCACTAAATCTGAGCTTCCCAGAATTCAGGAAGATTTCTGGAAATTGTAACGTTTGTTTTCAAATATGTATTTTCTATTGGGCTTTCTGGAGCGGTGTCTAAATATTGTTTTCCTTGATCCAGATTTACTGGTCCTTTAATGGGGCTGATTTTTTTTTCTTTAAAGGTTCCAGTTCACTTCACAGCAAATTTGTCTATTAGAAACTGTAAATTAAGCATCTAATAGGTGATCTTGAATGGTACAAAATACTCAACTGTCCATGACCCTTTTGAAATCACCCCCCACTTATTAAAAAAAAATGAAGTCACTTAGTATGTTTTGCAGTTCTGGATTTCCCTATAGGTGTAAGGAGGCCATTGCCTATAAGCAACTCAGCAGAAAGGGCACCTTTTTCCAATTCAAGGATGTAGGCAAGGGAGATCAGGCAGACAGATTCTAATTAGTAGTTGTTTAAATAGTAAAATGTTGAACCTGTCATTAGTGATTTCACTTGACAAAATTATGAGCTATGCAGACTCAATTCAGTTCACTGCACTTTGCGGCTTGTTCAAGAAAGTCTGAACAGTCGCCTAAAGGTTACAATTTGCATCCAATTGTCACTTCCTGATCTTTGCACATTCATGAATCTCTGCAATGTGGCTTAAGACAGTCATTGACATACAAAGCTCTCCACACTACTTTGGGTGTTTGTTCACAGGTAATTTGCCTATTCATTGTGTCAGACTAGAGAATTTGGCAAGGTGTAATGTGTTGAATTTACTAGTTTTACTTCACCAGGACAAAGTGGTGAAGTAGTTAGTTGATGGCAGGGCTCCTACTGTCTGACTGACTACACTGCACTACAAAAAAAACTGCGTCCAAAGATATTCACTACTTCACTATGTATATTCACTGCTTAGTAAACAAGGAGTAGAGAATTTGTAACTAAAGGAGCATAGTGACCCATAGTGACAAGAATTCAATAACTGAATTGTCTCTTTGATGAATAAGCCTCTCAGTGATTTTTCACATTATGGGGTGTGGTTAATTCTTGGGTGTGGCCAAAGCTGCAAAAATATATATCAAGCACTGTAATTATGAACAGTGTCTGTTATCCTTAATTACTCTTTACTAACAGCTCATCTACTTTATTGCTGTTGCAATAAAATATCTCCTATGCTACCTTCCCTTGTAGTTACACTAAGGGGGTAATTCACCAAAGAGCGAACTTACCCTCCAATCGTTCGCTTCAGTATGCATAGCCTGTTATGCGCTCGCTGATGTCCTGCATGCAGACATCAGCGAATGCTTTAAAGGGATTCCAGTCTCGCGTGGCGTCTCGAGTAGAGCCTCGCGAACTTCACCGAGACTGGAATCCCTTTAAAGCGTTCGTTGAAGTCCGCGTGCAAGACATCAGCTGGCGCGTAACAGGCTATGCGTAGAGAAGCGAACGATCGGAGGGTAAGTTCCCTCTTTGGTGAATTACCCCCTAAAAGTATATTATAACCAGTGTTGAACTGGCCCACCAGAGAATCCTCCAGTGGGCCCCAGGCCTTGTGACAAGAAGCATCTTTTTTTAACATTTGCAGGTCCTCAACTACCATTAATTACACTAGCACCTGGTAAATTGGCTTTTTTTTGTGAATTCCTACCAAACCAATAATGCATTATGATAGTTCTGGTGTATATGACAACTTTTGCTTGCAGACTGTTGGCCCTTCCAATCATATTTTCTGGTAGCCCCAAGATGCCTCAGTCCAACAATGATTACAACCAGAAAGAAAAAGCTTTTTGCATTTGCCTTAAAACAATGTTCAGTTTAGTAAAGTAGTTTAGCATTAGAAAAAAAAATACACATTTACTTTACTTTAATTATTCAAAAATATTAAACTTTTTGTATTTGATTAAGGGATACTTTCTTTTTTGAATGACTGCGATAGGTAAATCCTTAAAGCCTAACAGCCTGAGTGCAGTGAAACTATTGTTGACGACAATGCTGCCAAATGAGCTTTTTCAGCAGTGTGCAAGATAAGAGACACCTGCTAAGGCAGGGGTCTGCAACCTTTTTGGCTGAGTGAGCCATATAGTGCATCTCTGTTCAGCCCTTTCGAATCCAGAGCTGCTGATGACATAGGTGATGTCAACGGCTCCGGATTGGCTAGCAACCTGAAAACGCAGTGACATCAGCGACTCTGGATTGGCTAGCAACCCGGAAGCGCTGAGAGAGCTTTACATCTACAGCGCTTGCCAGCGATTAGCCGGCAGACTGTAACAAGCAGTGCTTGCATGTGAGCATCGCTCGTTACAGTCAAAGAGCCAGATGTATCCAACAAAAGAGCCATAGGTTGCTAACACCTGTGCTAAGGCTTTAATTGCAATTTAAATAATTTTACAAAAAACAAAAACAAAAAAAAAAACCACTTGCATTATCTGTGGCCACAATAAAAATACGGTAGCTCCATGAAGTTGATAAACGTGCCAGAAGTGAAATTTGAGAATTATTTAAAATGGATGATAAGTGGCCAGGAGCAAACCCCAACGGCAGCCAGGAGCAAACCCCTGCGGCAGCCAGGAGATGAGCAGGAATGTTATAAAGTGACTAAGCGCAGTGCTAATTGTGTAACGAGGCTGTGCACCACTGACGCAGGTAAGCACTGCAACGCTGGCGCATATGATCTAAACCAGGGGTCTCAAACTCGCGGCCCACAGGACGACAGTTTGCGGCCCCCACCTCTGCATCACATACCAATGGTTTTGTGGCCCGGTATCGGCTGATCATTTTTCAACGAGCGTGAGTCCCTGACAGGGCTGGACTGGCAATGTAAACAAATCAATAAAGCTGTATAAGAAAGAAAAGAAAACAGCAGCAGCTGTGCATCACAAATCAGGAAGTGATCCGTGTGCTGTGCTGGTCGCTAAGGTAGGTAGAGAGAGGGGTGTGTATCTGTGTGATATATTTAATAAAACACCCCAGTGACCCCAGCCATAAAATTTACCCCAATTATAATTTTAAAAAAAATTGCAGATGCACCAGTAGCCCATAAAGTCGCACATTGCCTCGCAGAGCCGCACATTGATCCGCAGAGCCGCACATTGATCCGCAGACCCACGTATTTCCCCACAAAGACGCTAATTTCTCCAGCAGATGCAAATCACCCAGCAGAGCTGCATATTACCCCCACAAAGCCGCTGATTGCCCCGCAGGGCCATGTATTGTTTCTAATCTGTTGTTTTCTTGTGGAAAACCTGATGCGGCCCAGCCTCACCCAGACTCTACCTCCAGTGGCCCCCGGGTAAATTGAGTGTGAGACCCCTGCTCTAAACAGATTGAATGGTTAACGCACAAGGGCAGTGTGGGTAAAGCCAGGCAGCGGGTGAGTGGGAGCCCGCACTCGGCAGCAGAAGACAAGGTGACAGAATAAGTCTATCCGGAATAAACTTTACTCAGGATCCTCGTACTTTACCATTAGCCGTCCCCGAGACCCGGAAATGAATGTGAAACGTAGTCAGACCTATTCATTCTAGACATCTGGGGGGTTCAAGTCCGCCATCTTGCGTGTGGCAGATGAGGTCAAACTCCCCAAAACTCCGTAAAGTCCCTCACCCCTCCAAGTACTTTCCTTATTACCCATATATAAGCATATTACCCATATATATCATTTCAATAAATCGTGCAGGAAGAGAAAGTGAGTTAGTTCTGCTCTACACCCGAGCCTCTCCCTTAACCCGCCGGGGCTCATTACTATACAGCGCTTGCAGTCTTTCTACTCCCCCCACCTCAGCCCCACCCGGCGTGTCAGTCAATGCCGTCTCCATGGCAGCGGCGCAGTGTCAGCTCGCGAGGCCAGCCCAGCACGGAAGCGCCGGCTCTTCCTGACACGAGAGGTGGGAGAGTTAACAAGCAGCAGCCGCAGCAGCAGCAGGAAGCAAAGGCCCGGACACCACCGAGCTGCCAGCCCCGGGGTTTGTTGCACACTCCTATTCATTGTATTCCGTGGCGTGTCTGTGTATGTTACAGCTTAGGCGTGGCGTCATGTCTCCCGTGGAAAGGGTTGTGGCTCTGCTTGTCTCCCCCTGTAAGGCGTGTCACCCAAGGATATAGACAACCAGCGGCCCTCCAGCTCTTGTTAAACTACAACTCCCAGCCAACGTCTGTCAGGGTGGTTGTTGTTAGTTCTGCAGCTGTTGGAGAGTCGCAGGTTGTGGTTACTCCCCCTCGAGCACTACTCAGAACATGACTGGGTAAGTTAGTTTCAGGTTTGTCTCAAGAGCTTACACTCTGCGCATAAATAAAGGGCTTTAAGTTTCCGGGGGAGGCAGATATTATCCAGTGTTACTGTACAGGGGTCTCAGTGTAAGGTTTCCTTTGCCTGCATACCCCCCCTGACTGGATCACAAGAATAAAGTGAGGCTTATATAAAGTATATAGTCAATGCCATTGTAGCAAAGGCAAAGTCAAAAGAAAAAGTGGCAAGTGATTAAAGTTTCTATTGTGCAGTTTTTTGTCACTTTTATTATGCTAATGTGTTTCTGCTGGTTTTGCTCCATTTTATATAGTGAAATATGAATGCAATTAACCCTTTGCATTATTGTAGTTTAGATTATTTTCCCAGTTTTGTTATGCTGATGCAGGAGCTGTTCATCTTTCTCATTAACTGCACATGATGTTAGTTTATAATTATGTGAAAGGCATGAGTTAATTGATTTCTGATAACGCAATGGACCATTTCTTCATATGCATGACACAGGTTTTTGCAAAATATACAAAGACTAGTGGCTCTTCTGTAGATTGGGGCAGCAGTGGGTGTTACTGTTCATAGTTTGGCCAAAGGAGATTCATTCATTACAAAATGTTTGTCAGTTTTTCGTCTGGGAAAATAAATCTATCATGCATTCATTTATAAATCCAGTACAGTTTTAACTCTATACTGAAAAAATATTTCTAGACATGACTCTTCCTATTTTAGTTGACCTATATGTTTGGAGTGATGTAACTGTCATTTGCTAGTTGGTCATTTTAGAAATGTAAGGCAGCTGAATAAAATACAGTTTAAAATTCAGTTTTAGGTTACAAGTGCCAAATCTGTTTTGTCTTATAACCTAACTTTTCAAAAGGTAGTGAGTAGCATGTTCAGCAATGATTATTCTCCTGTTATGGTTTTTTTTTTTTATGGTGAAGCTTACACAATTAAGTAATTGGCTTGTTTAAATATGGTATGAAATGTATTTGAAACAAGTGTTTAAATTGTGATTTTGCAGGGGTTTTTAACTAGTGGAAATTCTAGTTCTTAAAGTGAATCTAAAATGTATCAGGTACTGTTTAACTGACACTGGCAGTCTAGCTCTGTCAGCACTATGAACATTGTGGGTCCCTGATAAATGTCACTGATTACACTACAAAGGATCAGTAAAACATGTAGACTGTCTCAGGCTGTTTTCAACTGGACTTTATATTTTGTTTTTTTGTTAATTATTTGACTATTTCTTCTCATTTTTTATTTAATCTTTTCCATTACTGAGGCTCACTGACCCTCAGCACCCAGATTATCAATTAACCTGAGGTTTTTTTTTTTATAATCTTTTCTTTCATTACTCCTATTTGGGTCCTGTGCTATCGCTTTTCTAGTCTGTTCTTAACTCAGTGGCTGGTTGATAGGTTAGTGGAACCCAGTGACCAGCAGACATTTTAATGTAAACACAGACAAAAATGTAGGCAAGAAATGCGGCCTGATTGCAAAAATAATTGCCGCCCCTGCTTTATAGGGATAGTGTGGAATAGGTGAACTGAAAACTATTGGTAATTAGAATTTTTTCTAGGTTTAAAAAATGTTTACAACTGTGCTGTATGTTTCTGTTGGTTTCTTTTACATAGTTGCCTATGCAGTGGCTTCTCTTAACATGTTTTCAATTCTTCCTTATGGGGTACACCTAAAACTGCAATAGACAATTTGCTTTCATTTATCCTTTCATGTGTTGCAGGACAAAACATTTAATCTCTTTGCAGTGAAATGTACAAAGATAAAGAAACATTTTTCTCATGAAAAAGTCTTTAGTTTTTTAACATTTGTGATACTTTACATTATTACCCTTAGACCTAAACAGTAACTTGGGATTTAAAATGTTTATTAGACCATTCACTTACCCTTGACATAAGCTTGGGGAAAATGCTACCTCTTAGAACTGAAAACATGTAGGTCTCTGTGCAGACATTACATAAGTCTCAAAAATAGGATATTGTGCTTGCTGTGGTAATGCAGTTTTACAGGGACACTTAAGTTGTGTGATTGATGCCCCTTCTACTTTACTGCTACCCAATGTATTTTGAAATAGTACTGCCTGTACTATAAAGATTTACCTTCACATAGAAATTCCTAAGCAAAGCCCTTTAAAAGCAAGCATTTGATGGAAGCTTATAGCAGTGTTTAGCTTTTTCCACCACCTCAGACCTGGGCACAGCACAAACTGCACATCCTTCAGAGCATGTAATGAGCATCCCATACTTATTGGGTTCATATCATCAATTACATGTACTTGACTATCCCATGTGCCTTTTTTAGCCCAATAGTACTGTAAAACTCCTAGTACCATGTGGATACATAATGCAAATAAATTACCATGAGAGTGCATTGTTGTACTCTGGTCCCTTTGTCACCAATTGTTTAGGATCCCCTCCCCAATATTTTCAACTCTTACATAAAAACCTAAAAGGTTAAATAAGGGGATGGGGGGGGGGGGGGGGGGGGGGGTTACAAAAATCTTTCATGGTTAAAATACTTTGTCAAGTAAAGACTTAAAACAATGCCTTTTGCCTCTGAGTAGTGCCAGGCTGTGCCCTCCTATGTGTTGTACTGAACAAATCAGCTTAGTACTGCTCCAAAAAGACCTCTACCTTTGCTCAAACTTCCTTATCAATATTTTGTCCAATCCTGTAGACTCATGTTGGACTTTATCAATGTGAGATTAACAGAACCCAGTTAGCACAACCATGCAAATGGAGCATGAAGTGTAGACCAAGGTTTAAATAAGCCAGTACATTGTACTGTGGCTTACTTGAGCACTTGCATTAAGAGAGTTCTGTGCCATTTGCATTGGCTCTTAAAGCTGCCTAGAGTGATCAGTATAAGCTAAGTGTTACTTGAAATATTTGAAACAGTTAGAAAACTACAGTGTTCATAATCAAGAAAATAAATAATTATTGGCACATGTCATTAAAATGATAACTTCTCCCTTACTAACCAATTCTAGACAAAACAAGGCACTCCCAGGTCTGAGAGAGATTTTGCTCAATTGTTTGTTTTTTGTTTTTCACAGTAAGATTTTTTACTGTGCGTAAAAGTTACCATGACAAATCTATGATGATGTCACCCTGGTGATTATCAGAGGTATAAAATTTATAAAAATAAACCTTTTTCTAAAGTATTTTAATGTGTTTATCTACTTTCCTTTATTCATTACTTTTATCATTATTTTTATCCTAGGTGATGGAGTAGGGCAACATTTTTCTAACATTTGAAATTACCTGCTCTGTAGAATTGTATTTTTTTTATTTATTTTTTTTTTTTTTAGCAAGGAGGTGGGAAAAATTGAGACTGGATTTAAAGAAACTTCTAGTTAAAGTAATAGGAGAAACTCTGTGTCACATATCTCGAGAAGCATTAAGACAAAATATACTGTAAATACTGATTATTTAAACTTTTATACTGAACCCTACATAACAGCTTTTTGTTCATGATTTAGTGTCACTGCCATTCCTATATGAATTTAATGATTTAGTGAATTTAATGATTATTAAACCAGAATTAGAATTAAGTCCTACTTCCCTCAGAATTCTGTATGAAGAGGTTTTATCTGTATGGATCCCCCTTTTGTAAGCACTAGACTGTACCTTGAAGTATTTGATCAAAAACATTTTTCTGTTTTAATTGAATTCACTGTTCAATAAAGTGAATAATGCAGTTACAGTTTGTTGTGCAATAATCTTTTAAAACCATTGCGGTGCGTTAGCTTCATGTTTAATGATTGTAACAGGCTAGCTAAGCAGTCACACGAAAGAAGAAAATCATATATGTTATTAGTTTGCTTTATCTGTAGTGGAAATGTAAGTTCTAAGTCTTATTAGTGAAATTGATTCTAAATTAACTAACACTAGTCATCAGTACCAGATGGGGGGAAAAAACAAACTAAAGTAACATTGTTATTTTACAATAAAAAAAAAAAAAAAAAAAGTTCTACCTGTAGTAGCATTTATGTAGGAAGATAGGTTACAGAATCTTACTTGTTTCTTACAAATCTTTGCATAGGATTGAAGAAAGAATATCACAATATCCCCCACATGAAGGCTAAAGTTATTTATAGAACTTTGTATAAACTTGGAACAGAAAGGAGGAATATTAATAATTTAGCTGTAAAGTTTTTGTCTTTTTTTTTTTTTTTTTTTTTCTGTTTCATACTGAACAAACAGAATTAGCCTTATGCCAGGCTGTAACTTGGGTAAATATATAGATGGAGAGCTTCCTTTCAGTTATCCAACAGAGATTGAAAGCGCATCATGATTCCAACCATAGGCTCATTTTTTTTATGGTGAAGTTATTATTGGCTTTTATTATTGGGTTGTTCTACTTCACGTATAACAAAAGGCTATAAAAAGCTTTTTTTTTGTTGGTAGTTTGCCATGCACAATTATTAAGGAACGTACTTTATTGCTACCTACCTGAAGGGCTAGGGATTGACTCCAGCAAGTTACAAGAAACCCCTAAACAAAAGGCAGATCCTGAATTTGTTTAATGTAATTGAGGACACAAATGGATGAAGAACTAGTTAGGTGACTGGCTCAAAGGCTTTTTTGTTTTTTACAAAAAATAATACTGGACATCAATGAAGGCAAATCATAACCAATACTGTTCTTTATGTTGTTGCTGAACTTGTTTCTTATTCTAGAATATTTTTTTTAAGGGACAGTAAGCCATAGACAACATACTTTTTGTTTGTTTTTTAGCACTCACTTTCCAAATGAACCTATCATTGTGTCACTGAAACTTATGGTTCTTTGGATATGCATTGCAGAGTGCCTCACTTTCTTTTAGGAATTTTTGGTTTTGCTCCTCCCACTTCCTGTGTCCTGTAACATTGTATCTTTTTTACTGGCTGTAATGACAGAATTTGCTTCAAAGAAGAGCAAGCTTTTTATCCCATAGTGAATGTTACCACTATGTAGCAGTCTTAAAATGTTTCCTATATTGTTCTGATAAAAACAAATTCTATGCAGAGGGAAACTAGCAAGAAAAAATGATGTACTTAATACCAGGAATATGAAAATAACAAAACTAGTAAAAATATATTTGAAATATTTGTTTTTCAATAAACAATATCAAAAATTGTTAATCGCTTTCCGTACCCTTTGATTTAGCAAATTCACTAGTTCCCTATTTATGTATGTCTGTGGTGGTTTTAAAGGTCAGTATTTACTATAGAGACAAACATTTGTAATTCTCTATTCTTTGTAATGAAAATTCTGGCTGTTGCTGCAATACTTTAAATAACTTGTTGTGATATCCTTACTATGTCAATAACAGGTTTTACATTTTAATAGAGTTGAGGGCGTGTATACATCCCTTGTTTCTTTAACTGAATTAGATACTTCTTTGGTCTTGACCCTTCTCTTACTGCCAAGTATCTGTGTACTTGTGAGGTGTCGCCAAGCAGCAACAGAGCTAGACCATGGAAGGCTGTGTGCTCCAGTATGTAAATATTTTCTTTTATTATATTGTATATAATAAAATATATAATATATATTATTGTAAGGATGTTCCTTATGCCCCTCTGAAAAGTTCATATATTGTGTGGTGCTGTGTAAATTAACCAATACATACATGAAAATTCTTCCACAGTTTTTTAATTTAATTCATAATAATTATTTAAATAGTATTAACAACGGGTCTGCCCATTGTTTTTATTTTAAAGGGACACTCCGGCCAAAATTGAAAAATATGCATGTGTTAGTACAGGGGTGGAGAACATTTTTGGCATGGAGTGCCAAAAAGATGACATCACTCACCAGCGTGTCACCTGAAGTGCTGGTGAGTGATCATCATGCCTGCGTCAACGGAGGAGAGCTCCCCTGAGAGCAAGCGCTCCTTCAGCGCA
>WMED01014409.1:0-14036 GCA_019650415.1 Pipa parva | reverse complement strand
GGCAGCATATCATGTGAAAATATGATATTTGTGTCATTCTCAAAACTTTTGGCCATGACTTTAGATACATTTGAGGCCTAGCCTTAGAAATAGAGAACACCTGTGTAATGTGTAGCATAATGCATTTAGCAACAAGAGGGAGCTCTAGGATAACAGATGAACCCTCTGAACATACAAATAAAGAAATAAATATTTATTATAGAATCTAGTAGACTGGGTGAAAACTTAATTTGTAAATTTTCACCAGAGCTACTCTCACCCTTATCAAAGACCCGCTGACTGCCTGGCTCACCATACTATTACACATTAGCAAACAGAAAGATTTTAATTATGAAAGCATATAAAGACATTCATAATAAAATAGCATTTATACAAGAACATTACAAATAGCATCATCTGAGCAAGAGGTAAGGTTAGCTTTCCTCAGAGGTAGATAAGTTAATAATTAGCACTGCAACTGCTTCCCGTAAATGATCAACACTTTAAATAATTAGCATCACTGTCATGATAGGTTTACTTATACCTAATGTAGAATAAGCACACACACTATATATATATATATATATATATATAGTTACTGTAAGTGTACTAGATGACAAACCTGATTTGTACAGAGTTTCATCAGATAGAAAAATGCACTTTAAGTGCAGAGCATGCAATTTTACAGCGCCTAACCAATTTAAGCACTAATTTAGCACAATTTAGTAGACAGGAAAGAATAAGCACATCAAGTGCAGAACAGACATTAAGTCTACAATGCCCAATCGACTTAGACAATACATTAGCCACACCTTAGCAGCCTGATACACATATCAAATGTAAACGGGAATTACTGTATACTATGCCTAAAACACTTAAACATTAGTACATTATATCAATAAATAGCACACATTTAGTGTAAGAAACATTTGCATAAAGCAGTATAAAGCACCAGTAGACACCCCTAGTGTCAAAGAAAATGCATTAATCATGAGAACCATATAGTTATATTGCACACATCAAATGCAAAAAGAAAGCAAAAAGCACTACTGGGCACATTAAGTGCGAGACAGTGAAATCTCAGGTAATGTTGTACTAGAATTATCATGTTAAGTGTTGACTGACAGTAAATGACAAGTAAGCATAACACAATTGTTAGTTGCAGCACCTTCTTATAATAACTTTAATGTTGCATAGTAATAGAAAATAGAATAAATCATCAGAAATAGCATTTCAAAATTTCAAGGGCAAGTACATCACTTTACTTTACTTGGGTAAATTCACATCAGTGTGCTGCATCCTGTTACTGTTTGTCTGTCTATGCCTGACAACACTTCATATATCATCTGTAGCTGTTTGCTTATATGCAGACAGAATCCACTTAGTAAATATGGAGTAGTGAATTTGCATTTCTCAGAGAATAGCTATGCCTGGTTAGTTTGTACTTTGATGATAAAGCCTTTAAGTGAGAAACAACAGATGAGGTAGAGGTATGCTAAAATGTAAAAAGAAAATGGCTCAGTTTTTTTTTTGTGCTCCAATAACCCATAACAACCAATCAGAAACTGGCTTTCATTATAGTCCACATGTGCCAGTGAATGCTTACTGTTGATTGGTTGTCATGGGTTATTAGACCACAGTGATTGTGCCTGTTGATGAATTCTCATAATTATTTTTCAAATAATGAAATGCATATCCTCCTATTACACTCAGCATCATCTCTAGTAAATGTAGTAAGCGTATATAAGAGAAATTGTTAAGCTACATTGCTCTGGTTTCCCTTTTCAGTAAGTTTAACATTTCCTGTGAAAAAGGCAAAAGATGGTTAACAGTACTTCACTGATTACAGATTCATTTTAATATCCATAGCTTGAATTCATAACCTTCCATATTATCTTCCTTACTTTCCTACAAGAATTGCTCAACTCTGTAGATGAAATTGCATCCAAAAATGAAAAAAAAAAACTAGAGATTTCATTTCTTCCATAAGATGGATAAAAAGCATAGCAACTGTCTGGTTGATTAGTTCTATAATTTGGATTCACATATTGAATTCACCACTACTGGCTGGCTTTGCTGAGACAGATAGAGAGTGCCTTTTTGTTATTTACAAAATCCCTGTTACAGTTAAATTGTCTGCTTTATACTATTATTTTAATACTGTTTTTTCTTTACTTATCTATCCTAGTTTTGATAGCATAGCATCTACCAGTTTATTCAGTCATTCTGATTAGATGAGGACATTAATAGAAGCCTGCAATGAGACAGACAAAACGAAATTCACAACCAAGGCTGTTTGAGACAATTGAACAAAGTGTTTGGTACTTCTTCATTTAAAATAGCTCCACTTTTTTTTTTTGACAAAAAAAATAGTGGAGCCATTTAAATGAAGAAGTACCAAACACTCTGTTAAACACAATATATTGACTATAACTATAAAACACAAGTTCACCAGCGGAAAGCATTAGCAGCAAACACTGCAGCTGACGAAATCCGAAAAGCTTTAAAAGTGTGCGACTTAAGATTCAGTGGGAAAATACTGTTCTAACAAATCACTGTGTTGTCTAATATTGAAAAAAGGCTGCACAGGTATTTAATTTGGGGTGGGGCCACCTAATTAAGGAAGCTTAAATTATAAGGGGGTAATTCACCATAGTGCGAAGTGAGCTCCAAAATACTAGAACATCACATAGAAATCCAAGGATACTCCCTTTTTAGGCAATCTATTCGGCAGGTATATCCGATCAGTACATAACCCAAAGTGTACAAGTGGAGAGTGTATCCTAATATTAGTGTATTAAGGTTATGGACTGATCGGATATACCTGCCGAGTAGATTGCCTAACAAGGGAGTATCCTTGGATTTCTATATGATGTTTTAGTATTTTGGAGATCCTGAGCAGTGACAACTTCCTGCTGTTTTGTATGTGTGTTATACAAACCATGTGTTTGTGAGTATATGCGGTGTTTTTATGAGACTTTGTTTCATTAAAAAACTTTATTATGCCATATAAATTATTTCCTTTTTTCCGGTCCTTAATGGAACATGAGAGCCTATGGAATTAAGATCCTCAACTATTAAATCCTGCACTATATGAGTACACAACGTGTGATTCTTGAGCGAATCTGGTGAGCAGTTAGATTGCTCTTCACAGGGTCTTTCTGTTTCTCTAAAGTTGATTCACCTCTTACTTTAATGGTTTGGCCCGTTTGGGCTGTGTCCAATACTTATTGATTATAACAGTAATGAACTATTAGTGCACTTTGTTTTTTTGCGTTTCTTCCATAGTGTTTGGCATTTTTGGATTATTTACTTTGAAGTTGGAGTTTTTGAAACAAGCTCCATAAGAAGAAGCTGCAATCAATTTTGAACTTTCTCACTGAGGAGATATATATACACTGTTGTGTGGACCACAGTAACTTAATTTATTTTTGCAGCGAAGATTTTTTGTTTGTATTTTCCGCTTCATGTCAGATCAATGTCTATAATTATTGAGTAGAATTATTTCTACAATATATACTTTCTTTATATGAGAGGTGGAATAGATTGAGGCCTATTATAACTGTATCTCTAGAACTGGAATAGGAATATTCCTGATCATAAAATCTTCATTTAGACTGCTTGACTCTCTTTTTTTTTCTTTTTTTTTTTTTTATTTGATGCATATCTCGGATCACATATTATAGGGTTATTCTCCAAAGTCCAAATTTGACTGTCAAATTCTCAAATGGCAACTTTTGCAACTGAATTCACACCCATACACAGCAATTTGGACTTTAGAGAATAACCCCCATAGTCTCTGAAGTATGTCCCCCATTATTTTGTTTCCAACTAGATTCTAGGTAAAAAAAAATAAATAAAAAAATCTCAGTTTTAACAAAACATAAACATCCCCTATCCCAGTGGTCGGCAAACTGCGGCTCGCGAGCTGCATGTGGCTCTTTGGCTGCGATGTCTGGCTCTGAGCTTGTGACCCGCCCATGACCTCCGACGCTTCTTGTAATGGGACATCAGTAGGTCATGTGATCGGGAGCATATGCGCTCCCCCCCCTATGTGGCTCCAGAAGCATTTTAGAATGGTTTAGGAGGGAGTGAAATGGCTCTCTCCTCTGCAAAGATTGCTGACCCCTGGCCTATCCTATTCCTTAAACTAAAATTGTTCATTATTTTAACAGTTTTGTACAGCATTTAATTGTGTGCCAGATTTAAAATAACAAATAAACATCTAGGACCAGTTCACAGTCATGTATTTAAATACATGTATGCTCTTTCCAAATATGAATTACATTTTTGTAAACACTCCATGCACACTACATATTTCATTTAAAAAAATAGCAATCACTTTTAATGTGTAGAGCGTAACTAAAAAAAAAAATAGGATTAAAGCAAAAACATAACAGCACACTTTTATGTTACAGTTTTGATCATCTGATATTAGCTATTCATTGCCTCCTCCATGGAGATTTTCTTTCAGATAAAACATGTTACTTTAATTACATATAATTAACTAGCCACAATATAATGTAGTTTCAGAATAATTCATTGCATGCCAAGCGAAGGTGCCCTGAAATGATAAAGATGTTTTGCATTTGCACACAATCTTCACTTTCTCACATTAAAAACAGGATTTAAATATTAAAAGTGACAATAGCATTTTATAAAATGCGAGAATTTAAACAACTGCTCTATTGTACTATCTATTTGAAATTACAGTTCTTGGTGAAATGTGGAGCTGGGAACAGGGAACATTAGTGAATTCCACCCAGGCTGGCAATGATAATCATGTAGACACTAATTACTGAAAGTAGATGGGAGCTTAAACTCAATGTAGATGGCAGGAAATCTCAATAACAGGTTTTATATGGCAAGAAGTGAACTATATAAATGACTTTACAATTAAATGCAATAATGAATTGTTGTAGTAATTTCAGTAATAGCACAATTCCAGAGTTATACACAAGCAGGATTCAATCTTTAGTCTAGGATTCTTAAAAAATGGTCATAGTTGTAGACCCTGGGAGCTACTCATTACTTTTTGGGAGGGTTTGTTTGTTGCTCTAGTGTCCTTGCAGAATTGGTGTAAGAGTACAGTTCCTGTTTATAAGAGTTTTTTCACCATGTAGACCAGAAATAGGCCTCTCTGGATTAATGACTCATTTTCCACTAGACTTCAAAATAGCGCATCTCCAGCAGGAAGTTAAACAGTAAATACTGCAAGCAAACATTAATGTGTTATATAATTTCCTGGTAGCACTGTGCTGTATTACTAAGATAGTTAAGTAATGTTTAAAAAGAATGACTGGAAATGATAGAAAATACACAAGGTTGATATCCTCCTTAAGGGATGTTCTAGATTAGGTTGTTTGCTGCAGGCCGTTTTCCCTTATCTGCAAACGCAGGTCTCTGCTGGCTTTAATGTAATCATGAGCAGACCATTCAAAACCTCTAAGATAGACCATTTCAAACAATAAATAACCTTTGGCAGAAGCCACACACAGTTCACTTATAATTACAGAGATGTACATTTATTGCAGGCAGAGAGGGCAGCTGGTACTAGGTCCATGACAGAAGGGGGCCTAGTGACGAGCTGCCTCCACACTAACTGCCCTCCTGTTTTAGTATTCCCATTGTGGCCCCACTGGAAGCTGAAACCTTAATCAATGACTGTAGCTATTGCATATGAATATGTGCATAGACATTCACACAAATGCATTGTGTGTATGTGTGTAAATGTCAGAAACCAGAAGAGAAGAACACCACAGCTGCTGACAAGTTCAGAAGAGTTTGCAGTGTTAAAAAAGAGAGGCAACATTTTAGCAGTGGTATCGGTGAGTGTCCACCCCTTGCTAATCACCCTTAGAATATACGAGCTAATAGTTCTCCTTTAATCCCCTCTTCTCAGGGCTATATAAGTTTACTTTTAAAGTCTCTTCTCATATCAAAGGTCCTTCATTTACATTATAATATTTGTTGCCTTTCTCTGAACCTTTTTCAGTTCCAGGACATCATTTGTTCATAGCCCAAAGTACGTCATATGCAAGGTAAGGCCTTATAAGGGAATTGTGCAGCGGAAAAACTATATTCTTTAATCTTTCTAGAAACCCTCCTATCATTAGCAACTGCAGCTTGCTATTTAGTCTGTGGTGCACAAGTGCCCCCAAATTAGTTTTTTCCTCTGAGGTGTACGATTCTGGCAAATTTGCAGCCTCTAAAGCATCATTTTATAGTTGCCTAAATTAAGTTTCCTTAACCGTAAAGTTTGATTACCAGCTACAAACCTCTTATTTTCCAAAGGAAACTTCATATAAATAATTTTTTTTGCCTTTCACTTGCCCAGTCACATAAAACCTGTCAAGGTCAGCTTATAACTTACCAATTTCCTGCAAAGTTTTTATTTCACTCCATAGCCTTTGTGTTATTGGACAAATGCAGGAACCATATTTTAGCCCAAGAGCTTCATCATTTACACACAAGTCACACAGTAAATGTCCTAAAGCAAAGACATGAGGTACATCACTTATAACAGTAGTCTATTCAGACTAGCAAATATTGAACACGACTGTCTGGATGCAGCTTTTAGCCACTTTTCATTATATTTGCAGACAACATTTTGCAGTAGACTTTAGTTTTTTACACAACAGACATTTGTGTAGAACAGTGCCAAAATGTTTTAGCAAAGTATATAGCTTACCCACAGTCACACTTCAATCTACTTTTCTATTTACCTTATCATAAAAGGAAAATGTGTTAGTTTGGAAATATTGGTCTTTCAAATTTCTATGCTTTTTATTACTAATAACACATTTTTCTTTCACATATTTCTACAGGTACTTTACCTACAGTAGAAATGAGACTTACAGTTGTGAACTTACATGGGGAAATCCTAGATGAATTTTAGAAGTTAGGTACCATATTTACATTAATCCATTGGTACATTGGCAGTCATTGCCAGTCTTAAAAAAATTGCAGGAATGGTTCAGAAAAAAACAACCAAATTCTAGGTGTAATTAACTGGTCCCAGTGCCTTGTTCACATCTAATCATCAATTATCAAATCCATGCTGAGCAACTGTAGCCCACCTATAGTTATAATAATATTATTTTATCACTGGCCATCTTCTGTGTCTGTTTTTTTTTATACACAAAACTGGAACACATGCACTAAATTAGCCTTTTCCTTGCCCACAGTGACCAAAACAAAGTTTTACCTTTTTAGGGTGCCCACAAGTTCAGACCTTGTCTTCTTTTATATCTTTTCTATTTAAGTTTTTTTAACAAACTGTATACTGTGTACTTTCTTTAGCAACTTGCATTTCATTATTTGGTTTGATTCCTTCTTTGTATTACTTTTATACACATCCCTTTTGATTTATATATTTCATGAATGCTCTTTTTATTCATCTCTTTTACAGAAGAAAGCTGAATTGTTTTAAATTTGTTACCCCAAGGAATAAATTCTGTCGTGTATTTGTGTTATTTGAAGACATTACGTCAATCTAATCTATCTGCTGAAGTGCCATTCACAGCATAGGAATTTGGGCCCTTTTGAAATGTAATATTTTGAACTGCCAACTTGTGGTTTTGTTTTGTTGTTTAAAAGACCATATCAAGTTATGCTGACTGTTGCCAAGGTTGTCCCTTATTTGGATATTTGTACTAAGACATTCATTGCTAGATAGTAAAAGGTCTAGTAGTGAATTTCTCCAGTGACACCTTTAATAAACTGTCCTAAAACAAGAGCAATGAATTCAATGTTTCACCTTTACTGTGCTGGCAATGTAATTTATCATTTGATGCTAATTAAAAGCCCCTATTACATTCCAGTTCTTTCTGTTTGTGTATTTCAATTTTACCAACCTTAATCGCCAAAGCCTTACGTTTGATCCATTTTTGCCTGTTCCACTTCTAGCTTTCAAATGTGGTCTATGTTTTGTCAAATATTTTTGTATAAATATTATGAATTACAACTTTCATTCTATATTTGTAATACAGGGATTTAAGCCAATTGGCTCGGAACTTAGTATCGTTTAAAAAGAAACAGACATTTTCAAAACAACAGGAGTAAAAATAACTTAGAAATTGCTATGGGTAATTAAGCAAATGAATTAAATCATGTTCTAATTTTTACATCTTATCTCTCATAATCATCAGAAATGACTAGTGTACATGATTTCACATTGTTTTTGCCATGTGAATTCCTCATTTTTTTATTATCTGAACATGTGAATAACATTTACCAACATAGAAGACATGATAATGTTGCATGAAGTTCAGAGTGAGCATGTTTCGACTCCCCTATAATTTATCAACGGAAGTTCATAGTTAAAGAAAATTGAAAGTTCTGTTATTAGACCAATAAATGATATGGCTTTAATTATAGTCTGTGAAATCAGTTCTTACTGGGCCTTTTAAAGAAACATTGCGATAGCTATAATCAATAAAGAATAATTAAATTGAAAACATATAAAGACAAATAAAGACCTCTGTAAAGAATACTCTATGCCAATACATCTTGATGCAAATGCCATTACCACTAATTATTATTATTTATATGCATTTGCCCTTTAAGACTAAAGTTTGTTATTTTTCTTATTATAGAAGAGGAATATAGAAGTAGGAAGGAGGAAGTAGGAAGGAGGAAGTGTGTGAGTGTGGGTTGCTTAATTACCCATATTCCTACCCCTCCTACTACTCTCACTAATCAAGACAATTAGTGTTTAATTTGCCTTCATTAACTCTGCTTAACTCAGATACATAGCAATAAAGAAAATCTAAACTATGAAAGCACCCAGTGGTTGTAGAGTGCATGCAAGATTTGCTCATTGTTCTAATTATTTTTAGATGTTGCTAGGGAAAGTTATTTAAAAACTAAAATCTATTTCATTTTTGTAACAATAGTTTGTTATTATCATACTGTGGGTGCCAACCTGAAATATTTTCAAGTAAAATCTATGCATCTATCTGTGGAATAGTAAGCAAATGTATATTCATTAGATACTTTCAAAGAATGGTAAGAATGAGTAAACTCCTTGTACAGATATACTCTTCACCAACATTGCAAATAATTTTCTGTGATGTGTTGTATTCTCACACAATGTATGACCACCATGTATTCATGCTCTGCTTCATGTCTGTATGCTGCATATTTGTAGATAATTAGGGTATTCATTATGTGTCAAAATGACTATAAAAAAAATGTATTAAACTCGGAAAAGCTTGCTTTCGCTTTTCTGAGTTTAATAATCAGGTGAACACCTGGAAGTTTCTCGCGGTAAGTATTATATATTTGTTTCGATTGATACTTGCCAAAAGAAACTTTTTCTATTGAATATATCCATTGAAAGGGTAGACATAATTTACATTACTATAGTATGGCTACCTTTCCATGGAAATATTCAATAGAAAAAGTTTCTCTCGGCAAGTATCAATCGCAACAAATCTCGTGATACTTACCAGGAGAAACTTCCGGGTGTTCGCCCGATTAAACTCAGAAAAGCTGAAATGGCTTTTTTCCGAGTTTAATAATTTTAAATTTAATAAATAAAGTATTCTGGTGACATTTTATTTAAAGGGCTTCAGAAGTGTGTTTGACATTAGCCAGGCACTGTCTGCTACTGAAATTAATTTAAAAACAATCGTTGAAATTCATGTGACTATTTTTCCAGCAACAATATTAGCAAATAAAATGGAACAAAATGGTATCATGTATGTATGTATAATTTTATTTATAAAGCGCCACAAATTTACGCAGCGCTGTACAATTCAGCGATTCAAGTACAATACAAACAAGGGAAAAGTGCATTAAGCAATACAAGTAAAATAAAGCAAGGGTACAACAAATTAAGTGCTAGGTAGTGATTGACACAAGAGGTTGGAGGTACCTGCCCCAAGGAGCTTACAATCTAAGTGAGAGGAAGACTTACATACACAGATAGGACAATAAGAGCTCTGTAGTCATAGGTCCAAAAATACATCAAAATAGATATAGATAAATACAGTCAATAAATTGATAAATACAATATGCTGTATATACAGATATTAAAAATTATACATAAATTGAATGATAATCAGTGCTAGTGCTCTGACAGATAGGATTTCAATTTGGTTTTGAAGGTGGAGAGGGAATGTACCTGTCTGAGACAAAGGGGTAAAGAATTCCAAAGGTGAGGGGCAGAGAGTGAAAAGGGTTTAAGACGAGAAAGGGCAGTATTAGTATGAGGTACACAAAGCTGGTTGCTGTTAGAGGAACGTAGTGGATGCTGAGGAACATACAGACATTGCCCTTTCTCCAGAGACTGAGACACAGCCATTAGATGAGATTCCACAGACTACAAATACAATGTAGCCCTGACAAAACAAACAAACAAACAAACTTTTTTTTAAAAAGGTCTATTTTCTTTTGCTGGTCTTTTAAAATGAAACTTAAATACAGGAAGGTTAATGTAAACACATACTTAAAGAAACGTTGTAGATGATATTTTTTAATTGAAATATACTGGAAATGACAGGCATAAAAAAAGTAAGGATGGAGGAAGTTATAGAAATAAAATGCACAGCTCAAGTTTATTCTAAAAAAAAAGTCTCAGGCAAAGACATATGGTCCCCTTGATTTCTTCTTGAGGCACCGATATGTTCTATATCCAACAAGAAGAATTCTCACATTTAAGAAATAAACCCTATTAATTATGGTATTCTTTGTGACCTCTTTTTTAAGGAAGATTTCAATGACAATTTAAAAGGAAAATGTATTAAGTCAGGTTAATCACTTTTTTATTTTATGGTATAACTATAAATTTAAGATAGAAAGTCTTTGAAAATGCTAACAAAGAAGGCTGAATATCTCATTGGACCGGAATATTGTCTCGATTAGACTATGCAGGGATTGTTTACTTGACAAAGTAAAGCAAAGCAGAAAATATACTTCAAAGATAATAGTTTTAAATGTGCTATTCCAAATAGTATTCTGTTTCTTTTTCTGGATCTTTAATGTTACAGTTACCCTTTATTTTGTTGCTATACCTGGCAATATCCTATTTAATCCCAGAGTATATATTCTTCCCCCCATGCCTACTGGAAAATTTATATGTAACCAATCATGTGTAAATAAATTTATAGTGTTAGTATTTTACTCTAAAGGTATCTATGCAAGGACTTTTAGTTTTTTTTGTTAAAAATGTGTCATTTTTCAGTCAGATTTAAAATATGAAACAAATAAAGAATATTTTAAGAAATATAACAAATTGGTATTTAAAAACACATTTTACAAAGTTTAAAATTTACGCAGTAGTTTAAAAAACACATTGTAATGGTTTACAGTATATATATATATATATATATATATATATATATATATATTTCTAATTATGCGTACTATTGTGCAGCAATAAAGACTACAGGACAGTATAACAAAAGTAAAATGCTATTTTAGTCATACAACTATCCTAAAAAAAATGTTCAGAACTGAGACAATATACTAATGTCTCAAGGACATATTTTTTCTTTTACCACTAACTATGAGCTCTATATACAGAAGAAGATTCATAATTGCTGTATAGTAAAGTACATCTGCCTCTAGAGCAATGACTACCCTTAAGGCAGAGGTTATCATGTTTCTATTAGTTGCTGGATGACTTTACTACACTGTTGTGTTATTTTGTGTTTGGTGGTTTTATATTAGCTTAGTATCTTATAGAGAATTTTAACTGAACAAAAAGAAATATTAATCAGACAACCATTATTCTAATTATAGGGTGAAATTTAATAAACTCAAAAAGGCCGGTCTCGGCCTTTGAGTTTATCCCGCAAGATCTCGGCTGTCTGTTTGGTTAAAATCGATATCTTTCGATTAATTTTTACTGATAGAAACTTTTCGATTTGAGTTTTTTTAACAGATTTTTAGATTAGTAGTAAATATATCGATCGATTTTTACCAAACAGACTCCCAAGATCTCGTAGGATAAACTCGGCCTTTACGAGTTTATTAAATTTTGCCCCAAAATTTTATTTATTAAAAGAAATTTGCTCAAAATAGATATTTACAAACTAAATGTGTTCCCCCAAAATAATTTTTTCAGTTAACCAAGTAGAAAATTTAGCACTGAATTTAATCCTTTTCCATTGTGTCCATTAAATTTGCCTATCAATTTGTATTTATATGTTTGATTCAAACGCTGGAATCAAGGCTCTTTAATTAAATACTGTAAGATTGAAAAAGAAAACAGTGTAAAATACTGAATAAAATCTACTTCTTGTTATGTCTTACCTTATGCTCCCTGCAGTCAACTTTTATTTATTGGCACAATTACCAACTTTTATTATTAATTGGCACAATTCTATCCCAAGAGGTATTTATCTCATGCTAAAATTCCTCATAATGTGCAATGGATTTATGATTCTTGGTTGGCATGCAGGCATTATCTCTAGGCTTTATTGGTGGGCTCACTAGAAGTCCTCAGTTAGGTATTTTTGCACCTCAATTAATTCAAGGACTGCATAGAAAATTTTCTGAGAAATCAGAAAAGCCTTCTAGGAGATGGAGACCTAAGTCAGTGGGTATTGTTTTGAGATGACAGTTACCAGCTCACAGAGCATCCTGTGTCCTATCATTGCTCTGCTCCTGTCAGAGAGAGTAACATGGGATATATTTAATTTGTACTTTTCTCATCTTTCAAGCTTATGAGTTTTTGTTCAGTGTTCTTTGCTTCTGGACCCTCCTTCATAGTGCTTTTACTTCTATTATTCATGCAAAGGGATTTCATTGCCTCACTGCTCCTGTTAAATGTATCCTATGTGGTATTTTAATTCAACTGTTCTAGCATCAGTGTTCCAGTGCCTCACTGCTCCTGTTTTCTTTTTTTTTTGTGGTGTTACAGTTCCACTGTTCATGCGTTAGGGTACCAGTGCCTTAATTTCCCTGTTTTCAACACCTCGTGCTGTTTCAGTTACATTTTACCTGAACTTTGCCTCAAACTGTGCAACAGCCACTAGTTTTAAGTTTAATACAAAGGCTGTGACCTGGGATTTCCCTTGTGGCAAAGTCCATACCACTCTGTAGGGCTTAAGGATTATAAAATGGAACTTCTTAGGCTACACAACTAATGAGTGATTAGTGAAAATGTCCAATGTGGCAGGAAGATCCACTTCCATTTCTTCTGTTACTCTATGGCTTTGGTTACAAATGTTCAACATTGAATCATCATACGGATAGCACTTAAAAACTTTAAAGGGATATTAAAAATCACAAAAATCTTCCAAATTAAATAATTATTATGGATTTATCCTTTAACACTTGCAATGTGTTTAGATAATATAAAGTAAGAAAGTACATTTACATGATGTCTTGTGGAATTATGTTGATGCATTGTATTTCATGACAAAATAAGCCTTGTTTATCATATAAAAATCTAGTGGTGAGATTGGAAGCAACATGATGTATATGCAGGCTGGATTCAGTGAATAGAATCTTCATTCCTGGAGTACCAAACTAGTGCAGTTTGTATAACTGACCCCTACTACAACAAATTACAGTAGCTGTAGCCACCTGGTTTAACCATAGCTTTACAATTGTAAAAAGAAGCAGTGTAACCAAATAATTCCAAGCAAATAAAAAGCAGATGGAAACAATATATCAAATGGGCTGTAATAAAATACAGTGTATATAGATCACCCAGATGTTATATGATAAAAGAATAGAAATAAACATAATATTATTATTTAAAGAATTAGAATATGAAATAATGTGGTTACAAAAGATGCAGCACAATTTACCTTTGAATCAGTAATACCAGAATAAAGACAGTTATTCCTATGAAGTAATTATAAAAATAGCATTTTAACATATTTATCGAAGGCTAATAATAATTTGATAGGTATATTGATACAAAAGTTATTTGACAAAATAGCGGCGAGCAAAAAATATATATATTAACATGATCTCATCAAAAAGGGTGCAGCAAGGGGCAAAAATTAACATATGTTAATGCCGAGAAAAAAGAACCCCTGAGAACTGCGCACACCTAAATTCCACACATATATTGGTTCAGTATCCTAACAGGTTGA
>WMED01014408.1:0-14036 GCA_019650415.1 Pipa parva | reverse complement strand
ACAAACATGCAAAAAAACAGGAAATGAGGAAGGGGGCAAACACTTTCACACCACTGTATACAGGGAAGTATTAAACATGTCAGTAGAAATGAAAAAAAAGTTACTTGTACTTAAATTTTGTACCTGGCTGCATAACCTGTACATATACTAGTTATCACGTATGTTACATACAGCTGCACCAGTAGAGCAAAGGGGCAAAACAAATTATGAAGATGTAATCAACAAGGCAGGATTGTGTATTTTAGATTTATGCTTTAACAACAACTTACCTCTGTCAAATAAATATAATGTATTTCATAAATACAAGGTAAAGCACTTTTTTCTTAAAATCTACAGATGGTGCTACCTACCTGGCTGATCTCTGCTCCTGCTGAACTGTGTAGCTATACAGTACAGACTGCAGATATTGTTGATACAGACGGGGTGATCTGTTTAATTGATTTTAAAACAGAAGTGCTTTACTTTTTTTCCTTTCATAATTATTTAAGGCTTTGTTATTCCAAGGCAGGAAATCCACTTTAAAGGTTGTTAAATAAGAAAGAAAAACATACCAGCAGCCAAAGGTAGTAAATATGAATCCACCAACAGCTACATCGCAAGATCGTCTTACTCTACCTGTAAAAAAAATTCAGTGCAAATTTATTTTAGATTTGAATCATTTACTAATAACTACTGTACGTTCTGCAATTACCATGGGATCTATCTTCAAGTCAATTTCAATGATTAAAAAAGGAAAGGGGTCAGTGACCAGATCTTCCCTTTTACTATGAGTTGTAAGAAAGCAAACAGTTAAAAGGGCTGAAATTGTCATAAGCCTTACAAAATACATGAAATTTATCAAGTGGAGTTGTTGCCAAGGTGATAAAATAACAGCTATTTACCATTAAAAATTCCCTTAATGATAATATTTTTATGTAAAAATGTTAGCAATTTGCTTTTTTTTTTTACGCTAATGACTGGTTTATGAAAAAAGTGTTGGTAATTTCAGTTTGTGTCCAAATGTTAGCAATATCTACACATATGGGAACTGCGCAAATGCATAACTGCCTCTCTAAGCAATACTAAGTTAAGTTAATACTAATATTAGGTTAAGTATTGCTTGTGGCTTGATAAAGAGAGGACAGACCTCTAGAAAGCTCGTCTATTTAAAATGAATGTTAGTCCAATAGAAAAAGGTATCACCAATATTGCAATCTGTGGACTTACATGACCATTCTAACATATATATATATATATATATACACACACACGCACACACACAACTCCACATACTCATTTTACAATAATTTCCAATAAGATAAGTTTGTTGCTACTCACTTGTCGCCAAGAAATGTCCTAGTCCAATAACCAAAGAACCAACTGTTCCATACAGTATTGATTCCCTTGCACAAGGTGTCTTTTTAACATCAATGGTGCCCAATAATTTAAAAGACTAGGAGAAAGGTAAATGATATATTTAAGTAAAATCATTATCTGAAAACTAACCTTTTTACAGAGAAAAAAAAAATCTCAAACCTACACTTAACGGGATATAAAATAAAGTGCCTGTTAGAATATACACTTTTCTAGCCTATTATTTTAGTACTGCAGAAAAAGTTCTATTGCTTGACATGCAGGTGGAGGACCTCCAGGGTGTGCTGGCAAAGGACTTCTGCCAACCTGATATTCCATCACAAGGGCAGACAGAAGAGCATAACACCACCAACTATCACAAAGTCAACCTTATCCAAAGAATAGAATGTATGTAGATATTATATTACATTCTCTTGTGAAGATATCAGGGAATTTCCTGTGTTTGAAGGATGATCTAGGGGTCCTATGGTTTGAATGAAGCATGTATAAAATACCAACATAGCAGCACAGTCATTCAGCTCATAGCATTGATTTCTTGGCATACTGGGGTCTTGGTTTTGATTTCACAGAGCACATTGTAGAGTCCGTATGTTCCTGCCGTGCTTGCATAAGCTTCACCTGGGTACTCTGGTTTCCTCTCATAATCATACCATAACTGGTAAGTTAATCAGAGTCTGACCTAGTTTTCCCCACTGCGAGGGATTGTGTAAGTAAAATAGAAGATAAACTTCACACAGGTAGGAAATAAAGTAATGAAGACTAATCTCTGATAACTGTGTAATATGCCAGCACTAAATAAATAAAAATGGCAGCTTCCACAGCCAAGCAAGCTCACTTTGCTTAATTATAGGATTACATTGGTGAGTACTGACTCGTTCAGTTTCTAAAGATAGAACAAAACCTGCATAAAAAGAGAATTTATGAAAATTATTGAAAAAGGATACACAACAAAAACACAGCTACTGATATCCAGAGATGGCACAAAATAGAAAGTCAACCACAAAAAAGAAATTCCAACTGCAATCTGACCTAGCTTATATATCTATGACATATTTATATTAACTAAAAGTATAAAAGAATGGAACTATATCATACCGAGTTATAGGCTTCCAAAATGTCATCCATCTCAGCAATTTCCATTTAATAAGCAGTCTTCCTATTTTTCCACCTTATTGATGCTGAAGTTGGCTTATTTGCTAGTCCCTTCAACTAAGTTAATTTTGATTATAAAACACTGCATTGTAATGTTTCATGTGTAGCAGGTGTGTCAACCTTTTCAGGTACAAAATCATTTTGGGCCAATGATGTTAGTCTGCATCACAAAAGCTAAAGAGATGATGACTAACAGATGCAATTTTTACATGATGCCTTCCTTACTCTTTATAAATAGAGGCTAAAATCACTGACCCAAAACTGTTTTGTACCCAAAAAGGTTGGTACACTTGCTAGCTTTATCCCAGTTTTGTGTCCATTTTGCTTCTGTTCCAGGTCCACTTTTATATAGTATGTAAGTCTGAGCAGTATAATGACATATAATATAGATAGCCAAGATAATATAACTACATTGTACATTTTATTATAAAAAAAATCAACATCTGAAAAAGAATATGGTGAGTAAGAAACAAACCTGAGTGTTGTAAAGAAATGTCACTTGAAGAACTATAGTAAGTAATTATACTTACCTGTTAGATCTAGCAGCAGTACACTAAAGGAGTTATTGGCTAAAGTCTGAATTGCTGCGTGAATTCACCAGCTAAAGACAGTCACAACAGACTGCTACTGTGGCAATTTTAAAACTAATGTGGTCGTGACTTTACAATGGGAAAATTGTTGCGTCATGGATTTACTATGGGAATCTGCTATTTGAGAATTTGACAGTTGAATTTTCACTTTAGTCAATAACCCCCATGTGTACTGCTGCTAGGTCAGCATTCATGTCCTGATCCTAAGCCTAGGATCATGAGATGATTCAATCGCTGCTGCAGCTCTCTTCCTGGGTATGTATGTGACATTGATCGTCACATACTACCCGCCCCCTCCCAAATTTTGCTGAATTTAACCAACTGCACATGTGCAGATTGTTTTTTTTTTCCTATGAATGACTAGATCAATGGCTAGATTGATCACGTAAGTATAATTACCTACTATAGTTCTCCTTTAATAACATTATCTTAATTTAGCCTGTGCTAAATGTCCTGGGCATAAAAACTGGCATTAAAATTATGACCATATAAAGAAGGGAAGCCATTTTAAAGGCCCCCTGGGGCCAGGCTAATTCCAGTGAAATGTTAACGCAGCTGATCAATGTAAGTTATCAAGGAATAAATCAGTGGCTCAAGACTATTAACCCTTTCAAAAAGCACTGGTCATTTCCAGTCATACTGAATATAGGTTTTGTTCAATATGCCCATTGGACAAGGTAAACACATGGAAATATTATGTGGAGGTTGTATCTATAAAATGAAAGTTTACCATTAACACTGTAAGGTCATTAGAGGTTTCCCAATGCTTCCCTTTTTGCATGTTGAGCCACCTTCCACCTGAATAAGAAACTGGACGAATGAAAAGCCAGTGTCCATCTCACCTATCGTTATAACTAACCTATTAATCTAACCAGTTCTATTCCCTCTGCAATTTCTCTTAGTTCTATGGCTGCCCTTAAGTCATTCGCACTTTCCCATGTCAGCTACCTCTTCCGCACGTTAAATACATATATATATGTACACATATGTTGTAACCAGCTGCCTGTGATTCATTAATAACCCTAAAAACTCTGCCTGATCAAAATCAATAACTAACAACGACCGCAAACGCTCTACCTTCTGCTCCCCGGCTGCTCCTTCCTCCTCCGCCATGTTGGTTGGCACAAGTCACACTACGACATCCGCCAAACACCAAAGAGACTAGCCTGACAACCCTAGAGCGTCCTCCTCTTGTCCGCCAACGCGTGCTGCCAGCTGAATGGTGCGGTTGAGGTGGAGTATTGAATATTGCGGGAGCCATGTTGGAATTGGTAGAATAGTGTGAAGTTGCGTAAATGACATTGTAAGAAATGCGGGTGTTTAGGCTGTGGCATGTGCACCACAAATATATGGAAAATAATGTTCTGTGTCAGTTACAACTGTTGAGACACTGTCATTAGAATCTATTAGACTATAGAGCACAAACTGATGTGGCTTGCAGGCCCAGGCAGTGCTATTCCACTCTATGGTATCCAGGCTGCCAGTGTTATGGCATCAGTCTTATTATTATGTGTTTCCTGGTGGGGAGAGAGCTAAAAATGTATCACATTGTCTATTGTCATTATACAGTGGGTTCATATATGTGAGTCTCACATCCATTTTTCTCTAGCCGCTCCCTTTTGGTGATTGGCGTTTTTAGCGATTTTTTTTTTTTTTATACTGTCTAGCCAGTTGTTATTGGATTAAATGGATGCTCCGACGCGATCATGTACGCGCATCACGTGGTGACGTTTTCGGCCGACGTCACCCCGCAGAAACCCTTATAAGAAGGGTCCTGCGGGCGCTTCCGGGTGCCGCAGCGGTTCTCGACCCCCGCTGGGGTCACCGCGACCCACAGGTTGAGAACCGCTGCACTAGAGCCATGAGTTCCTTCTGGGCTCTTTACAATCAAGCCTCACCGAAACAGATATGTCAAGCGGCCACATGGTTGTCATGGTATTGCAGACAGCTGTTATGTCCTTAAAGTAATCTAACTTAAGTTACAAACAAACAAGTGTGTATATAATTTTACATAGCTAATTAACAAAGCATACATTAACAGTGTTCAGCCCACCCTAAGCAAGGGACAGCTTTTGGATGTCCCCTATAGTCCTACACTTTATAGGAAGTGCCATATGTGAGAAAAGGGGATTTTGGACTCACTGGAAATTTCTGGAAGGCCCTTGCTGTCAGTGCAGTAGGTCCCTCCCCTAATTCACACATTAGTTACTTTGGCCTGCTATTAGTCTTATTCAATATTCATCTGTTTCTACATGTATTTTTTTTTGTATGTATTTTTGTTCTTGTTTGTTTTTATCTTGTGGAGTTTTTTCCTGCGCCTTATTTATATACAGGTTTGCCACAAGAAATGTTTTTTGGGGTGGAGCAGAAGCTGGTCATACCAGGGAAGAAATGTTCAATCATCTTTCAAGTCTTTCACTTTTGTTCTGCCTGTACATTAAGGAACTAACCCTATAGTCCTGTAATGTATCAGGAAAATGACATACCCTCATGCTCGTTAGTTGCATCATTCTGCTGCAGCTGAGGCATTATGAAGCTGTCACAATTGCGTCATTCTGTTGCAGACACGGTCAGGATATTCTGACAGTCCTCAGTATCAGTGCCCAATTATAGGACTCCGTTTTCTGATCCTGGGTGTGATTTTGATTCTTGAGCTCTTGTATTCTGACATCTGCCTGTCCTCCATTTCTAATTGATCTCCGCCTGCCTTCACCTGTGCCTGCCTGTGATCTTCCTCTTCTTCAGTGTTGTTACTAACCCAGACTGTGGACTCCAGTCCTAGGGGCTGCGACTTGGGTATAGCACTGCAGCAAAGCCCTAACCTCCTTGTGGAGGCTCTAGGTGAACACCGGGTGTACCTTAGAACCCGCGCCCTAGGGTCCGTCAGTTATTTTCCACCATAGTCCTGCTACTTGGTTTTACTCTTCAAAGGAAGTTGCAAATTTTGTAGCATTCAGCAGAACAAGTATAAAAAGAGAATATTAATAACTCAGTAGTTAGTAGCATATAATCTAAATTTACTAAACATGCTCCTATTTTGTACATGTACTTCCATTACAGATATATTGGGGTTGACATCTGCCAAATCTGCCAGGCTGGTGGTAGGGGCCACCCTTATTTTATTAATCTAATATAAAACCTGTGACCACCCCACCAAAGAAATCCTACTTACTTTACAATGAAGGGGTTAAATCTCTTTAGGAAAGCAAGGCTAAGGTTACTTCTTGACAATTCCAGTGCAACCAAAGAAGAAAGTCTTAAGCACCAGTTGATATAGCCTATGCCTCTCCCTTGTGGTGGGGCAGTCAATCTATATGTACAGAGGTATGCAGCTTTTACAGGTAACTTCTTGTTGTTTGGAAAATGCAATGGAGAGCACTTCCTTATCCTTTTGAGTTTTTGCTGCTGGTGGAACCTTTGAGATGTTCAAAATATATGCAGAGATACACACCCAATAGTTATCTCAAGGTGCTGCAGGATTCCTGAATGTGGGGCAACACACAATGGAGAAAGAGCAAAGTTTCTGGGGGAATAGACCACTGTTTGTAGCCTGAGGTTATATAGCTGAATTACTTTGTGTGTGCACATTCCTTTTATCTACTACAGTACCTTTGAAATGTGCAATGGTCTCTAAAGAAACCCTTCAGGTAATTTACTTTTCCAAAACTTTTTTATGAGTCCCTAGGTTTGTAATGGGCCATATTTACGTAATTTAAGCAGGATGAGACTCTTTAAATGACCAGTAACACCAGGAAAAAATGGATTGACTTGGCAGTACTGGTAAAAATGTTACCTTTGTAGTTGATTTGTATTTTTCTCTTCCTTGTGATTACAGTATCACTTCTCTGTAAATTAAACAACCTCCCACCTTATCCTGTTGTTTTCTATGGAATTTTAGATAATAACATTTCCTAAAGTGCCTTAGAAAGATCAATTTGGCTGCAACCAGCAGAGAGAAAGAGAGACAATACAAACCAATTCACTCAGAAATTCAGCTTCAAACAGAGGCGGCCCTGGCTCTATTGGCTCCCTAGGCAACCCTCCCCCCGGTGCCTCCCCGTCCCGCGCCGCCCGCCCTTGCCCCGTGGCCCCCACTCACCTCCAACACCGCCATCCAGCCGCGGCTCAACTTTAAATCTCCCAATTGGCAGCCGCGGCTCCTTGTCGGGAGATGTGAAGTAAAGCCGCAGCTGCCAATTGGGAGATTTAAAGTTGAGCCGCGGCTGCACGCAACCTCTCCCAGCTGTCCGGCACTCTGAAAAAAAAATGCTAGGGGCGCCCCCCTGGGCAGGCGCCCCTAGCATTTGCCTATACTGCCTAATGGCAGAGCCGGCAGTTGACGTCAAAGATGATATTTTTACAATTACTACATAGGAAAAACTGCAACACCAATTTGAATATCAATTTTCTTTCACTGCTGTGACTGGGTCTTTCTCTGGTGTTACTAATTAATGTATATTGGACAGATATTCAGGAGTGTAAAAGTATGCAATAATGAGCACAAATGTTGCCTTAGGAATTTGAATTTACAAAAGGTTGTGTCTGAGACAGCACAGGGAAAAATAAAAAAGGAGACCACCATTGATAAACATCTTATTTAAAAAAAGGCATACAGTAGCACAACTGCATTGACAGATATTGGAAGGGGGTGAGAAAAACAAATGGTAGATCTTGGAAGGAAGCATTATCACAACGACAAATAAATATACTGGATTTGTCATCTACAAATGCTGGTGCCAAAGGGTTTGTCTTGTTATTCTGGAATTAAGACTGCTGAAAAAAACAGAAGCAGATTTGCTGAAACCAGAATGTCTTGAAAGTATATGCCATCTAGTGCCTACAACACGGAACTGCAGTATATTTTGGAGAGACATTACAGATGGGGAATATTTTAAAAAGGGAGAATTGGTCAAAAGTTTTAAAGTAAACATTTTTTGGTGCCAAAAAAGAATCTTCTTGGATTTGCTAATTTTTTTGTAAAGACAAAGGGTTTTCCATGTTTGTAATCAATTTCCTATGTTCTTAGTTGATCAGTTAGCAAGGGTATTCTTCGAAAGATGTGCAAATAGATTTGCCTATATACCTTTAACTCCAATTTTGACTGCTTGGCTTGCCATATGCAATCATTTTTCCTTTATTTTATGAAAATGGACCTGACAAATATTCCTGGGTTATCTTTATCCACACGCTGTAGATCTCTATGTCCTGTGTCCAACACTTTTCTGATGCTTAAATATTGCACATTTCTTCAATTCTTGTTAGAGAAATTGTCCAGCTGCACCTGAAGAATAAATAAATATTGTGAATGTGCATTAAACTGTATGTGGAACAAGGGTGATAGCTTCAACATTGTTTCCAACCTCTTCCCCAATTTCCTCCAATCAAAGAGATATAGCATGTAACTTCATTTATCAGTGCAGTATTGTCAGGCATCCCCCATCATTGCCAAGCCATTTTCCTACAGTGCCCTCCTTTTAGTAACATTTATTTGTTCTTTTCTTATGCTAATGCTGAGGCAATTGTCTCATTTCATATTGTATTACCACTGAAACATAATTCCAACAGAAGGGAGTGAGGACATAAAATGTTAATCACTAACTTATGCGAATATGAAGTAAGTGGCAGCCAGTGGCAGAGTATTACTGCCACAAGGTTTACTAATAGTTAAATATGCATGGGGTCCCAATGCCCAGCACTTATTGGTGGTCAGCTGTGGATCTGCCAATTAATGTTAAAACTGATTTATCACTTACAGTGATAGTTTTGGTGAAATAACCTTTGCAATCAAGTGGTGGGCCTTTGCAATCTCTAAAATGCTGTTTTAAATACAAATGGGTAACAAGGACTGTCTTGGTCCTATCAAGTGTGGCCAGGGCTTACTATGCTATGAATTTCAGGGCTCACTAAAGAGTAGATAAGGATTGGTTGGTAAAGCATCAACAGGCTGAATAGAGGCACATAGCTTCAAAAAGTATCATTTATTCCACAACTAGGTACGCGACATGTTTCGAGCCAATGGCCCTTTATGAAGTGAACCTTAGGTGTATGAGAAACAAACATTTAAGTGTAAAACCGCACCCAAAACACCACCCCATGAGACCAATTGAAGATAAAGTCCAATCAGTGAAGATTCAGAATTAGGGAATGCACACATCATCTTGAAAAAGCCTCCCTTATGAATTAAATTCCATATTAAATATGCAAAAATTTTAAAAATGTGCTTTTACTCCATTTGCAGTTTCATATGAATTTACTGCATCGTACTGGATGAAAGGAGTATTTTTGCGCTTGGGGATTTGAACTGGACACACACTACTATTTTCTATTGTGATGAATAAAATAGGCTGAACTGGATGGACTTGTGTCTTTTTTCAGCCTTATAAACTATGTTACTATGTTATGTTACTATAATGAATAGAGGCACAGTCAGTGCCAGGTTTTAATCTCATGGTCTTACAGCCACAGAATGTTTAGGCCACACTTTCTAACTGATCACGCTTCTGAACAGAAGTGCTTTGTTTATGTTATTCATAGCTACATGCAAAGTGAAGTCACACATTCTAGGTTTAACATTTTAATACTAAAAAAAAAGTCTTAGTAAGAATTTATCCCCCTGCCTATGACCCTGACTAGGAGATAGCCACCCTTTTCTGTGAGCTGTTTTTAGGGATGGGGTTCACATGCCTATATGAAAATTCAGCACTGAACACAAGTAAAGTTGCCAGCACTACAGGCAGTATAATACAGGATTTTTTTCAAAATTGTGATCAGGTGGATAAAGTGTCAGTTCATTAGTCTATAAGTGCTATTAAAAAGAATGAAAATTAGAATAAATAGCTGCTTAAAGATAAAATATAGATATGAAAAACAGTGCTAGTGCTCCAAGAGGAAATATTTCAATTTAGTTTTGAAGATATTGATAGATTGCTCTTGGAGGAGAAAGAGGGGTATAGATGTTAGGTGTTAGTGCAGGGGTGGATAAGTAAATCTGCATATAGGTGGTATTTAAGACCAAATGAGCTGATAACGTCACCCAGGGAAAGAGTGTATAGGGAGAACAGGATCAGGCCAAGGACAGAGCCTTGAGGCACCCTCACCCTAAGTGGGATAGGAGAAGAAGTGTTAGCATGGGAGACAAAGGTTATTCACTAAGGTGCAAATTCAACTGTCGAATTCACAAACAGCAGATTCCCATAGTAAATCTGCGACAATTTCCCCATTGTAAAGTCGCAACAATTATTTGAAGTTAAGATTGCGACAATGTTCCCATTATAAAGTTGTGACTGCGACAATATTCTCATTATAAAGACGCGACTGCAACAGTAGCAGCCTATTGTGGCTGTCTTTATCTGGCGAATTCGCACCTATAAGCAACAATTCGGACTTTAGTGAATAACCCCCAAAGAAGGAGCGATCAGAAAGGTAAGAGGCAAGCTAAGATGCAGCTTGATTACAGACACCAAGTGCATGAAGAATCTGAGGAAGAAAGGTCATTTTTTTTATTCTTTTCAGTCTTAATGCATTAAAATGTTAATGTATAGTATAAAAGCTCAATAAAATCAAATTGTAAATAAACATGTACTATTTAATAATTCAGTTTAGCAAGTCAAAAATTAAATTGACTGGAAATGAATTGTGCAGACAGAGAAATTTTCCAAAGTCAAAAATATGTTTTGCCTTTTTTGCCTGTATTTTGCCACAAAAACGGGTGAAAACATCAAAAATTACATTTTCAAATTTTTCGTCCCTTCTTTTGCCCATTTTCGGGCAGAATTTGGCCAAATACAGGCAAAAAAGGGGGAAAAAGGGTTGAAAATTGTGATGATACACATGCTATCCCATGTGACTATTGTAAAATGCCGGCGCCGGGCTTCACAGGGAGAGCGGCAGAATAGGAGAACGTAGCTGAACAGTATCTGCATCAACAGGACATGGTAGAGTCGGTGACACAGAAAGAAGATGGACTCCCAAACAAGGAAGTGCTGGAAAATTGATTTTAGGGCCAAAATTGAAAATAAAATGCATTTAATAAAAGTTAGTAATTAGTATATACTAACACATGCATTTTTCCAATTTTGGCCAGAGTGTCCCTTTAAAGTGCAACTTACAGCTGGTTTACAATGCTGTTTCACTTACATTGACAGCATGTTGCAAATAGTACTATAAGCAATGTATGATTGCTCTTCTGTTGGTAGCACTTTAAAGACTGATCAGTCATAATAGCTTGTACCATGTATTACCTGGTGTCAACATAATCCCTTAGTAACAGAATTTTGATTATCATGAGTCATGCAGATGTACATGTTTCTTGTGTCCCTGTCTGTAGAGTTTCTTTGAAATCCACAACCCATTGTAACTTGTGGTGAGACACAGTTTCATAGCAACCTGTTTGATGTCATGCAAGAGGGTGGCACTGACAGAAGATCAGGAAGAATTTAAAGGCTCACTGTTCACACTTCTCAGGCCAATAGAGGAACGGTAATGGAGAAGATCTAGAAAGCAAAGCAAAAAGTTTGTAGATTCTGTATGAGGTGAGAAACACTTAGTATTTGTTACCCACTGCATTGTACAAAATTGATAAATGTACTTGCTGAAAAAATATTGTGAAACCATGTCTGTGCCTGTAAATAAACTGTGATTTTAAGCTAAGTAGTACTAAATTAGACTATATTTTTTGGAAATTACCTTTTAGTTGATCTATGTTTTATATTAGAAGTATTTTTGTCATAATATAGTTATTTGTTGTGGCACTGACCTTTCTGCACATTTGAAATAATCTGTGATACAAACAAATATTTTAACTAAAATGTGAGATATTCATAAATGTTTTGACACAAGAGAAAAGCATTTCAAAAGTTTTTCTATAACTGCACAACAGGACAATGACTTATGTGTGTAGCCTTTCCATGAAAGCCAATGACATGCTGAATGTTAGACCCCTGGAAGTCACATATGAGTAGAAAGTATAAAGCTGAACTAATTGCCCCTATTACCAGCATGAATAATCTGTTCCACATAAAGGGTTATATTGCCAGTTGTAAGAAAATTAAAAAAAATAAAATTTAAAAATTGATTATACAGCTCTCACAGCTGATTAATTAAGTGGCGGATCACTTATGCAAGATGCTGTTTTCAAAAGATATTACTGACGAATGCTAGTCTTGTCACATACGGTATCACTTTACACCGGTCTCATCTTTATATTTGGAGTTTTTGTCTCTCTAAAATAAGGAGCACTTTTTAATGAATAAGTATGAATATAATCTTATAATCCAAATGGACTAACTGAACTGAATGGAAATATGCTATGTACAGTTTATTCCTGCCTATATAAAATACCAAAATGTACTGCATATATATTAACAAGCAAACTGTAGATATGTTGTCTAGCAGCATAATGCACAGTCACTGGGCTCACCTACCAAGTAATACACTCAATAAACAAAACAAAATGCTTTCCATTATTGTGGCATCTTTACATGGGCGCACACTGCATTTCAGCGGGACAAACCTAATGAAGGGAGGTTTATTCCCCAGCAAAAAAAACCCTTGTGTGGACCTGAGTAAAGATACTGGGGGTTATTTACTAAGGTGCGAATTCGACTGTCGAATTCGCAAACAGCGGATTCCCATAGCAAATCTGCTACAATTTCCCCATTGTAAAGTCGCGACAATTTTTTAATGTTAAGATTGCAACAATTTTTCCATAATAAAGTGGCCACTGCAAGAATATTCTCATTATAAAGATGTGACTGCGACAATAGCAGTCTATTGCAACTGCCTTTATCTGGCGAATTTGCACCTATTCGGACCTTAGTGAATAATCCCCACTGTATTTAAATTACACACATCACAACCTGGACATCCTCTTGTTTTGTTTATTGAGTGCATGTTAAAGGGGAACCAATGCTCATTACTACTAGAGGTTATTCTTAAGTGGGGAGGGGGTAATTACTTATCGATATGGTTTATTGGCTCCAGCGCTGCCTCCTGCTCTCACTAAAAAGCCAATCTCATTTTCTCGGCACAGCGCTTTGATCCTCTTCACTTCCTTCTTCCTGTTCAAACTAATCTTTTAAGATGAATATTGATGTAGAACTGTTTCACTGAGTTGAGCAACTACCCCCAGGAAAGCCTCTTTGTAATCTGTGACAGATCCTGTTTTTTCTTGCTATTGGATATTAACACTTCTTGAAAAGGAAGTGGGAACTACACAGGATCCCTGCCCTGCTTGCTAATAAAGGATATTTTACTTACTTATAAATACACAGACACACGCTCATCAATAACGATTGCATTGAGATTTATCATATTCTTTAGGTATTATACATTTTGAAGAAATTATTTAAATATTGTACAAACTAATAAAAATGTAAGAAAATTCACTGTCTCCAAGAGCTTAATTAAATGCCATTGAATTTCCAGTGCCTAAAAATGTGAATTTTCTGATGCAGGTTGCCTGTTACAATGACTTGTTTTTCATGAATGTGTAAACTTTTGTGTTCAGTAAATTGTAAAGTCACCTTATTGCTGAGCATTGACGTAGCTAGACATGACCATACAAGAAAATGTTTTTTTTTAATGGTCTGATAAATATCCAGTTCCTCAGCAGAAAAGAACACTTTCTTATTAAGCGATTGGACTTTCATTTGCTTTGTGTGTGGATAAAGGCTACTATTTGTTTGTAACACACAATTCAAAATAAAGAGTAAACACTTCTTTCTGTGTCATTGTTGTTACTGGATTAAAAGTCCAGAATATTGTAAAGAAATCTAAACATAGCTGTTACCAGAGCTGGTAGAAGACATAATAGTGGTGACTGCTTAGACTGGAAAATGGTTTTGTTATAGAAAGGGGCACTATATTGCTGATATAACTGTGTATATATACAGTGCCGGCTCTGCCATTAGGCAGAGTAGGCAAATGCTAGGGGCGCCCCCT